>OX465274.1:106693350-106852350 GCA_949987645.1 Tachina grossa | reverse complement strand
AATAAAAGCCATAGGTGCTCACCGTTCATAAAATAAACATATGTATATGTATCTTATTAATGTAAACATATTATCAGTATAAAGCAACAGAAATTTCGTCATACAAAGTCATCTTGTATCCTAGAGGAGCCGTCGATAGGGTATACCTAAATTATATGAAAACGAGTTCGTTTTCTGTTGATCGCTATTAAAGAAGAAAATATGTTTGTTCATTATGATTTAACTAATTTAAAAGTACATTTAAATTCAGTCTCATACCCGTACTTCTTAACATAAAAATTAAAAATAAATGTTATCCAATTCTATATTATACTATGTATCAAAAATTTCAAAAAAGCTGTTATATGAAAGAATCTCCAGCGCTTCTAACTGCATCAGAGTTTAAGAAAAAAAAAACTCCTTTTATTAAAAAACTATCAGTACCTAAGCTGGAGTGCCGGATCAGTTTCATTTAAAAATGTTTATACATTTTTAAAAAGCAAAGCAAGCTTTCCAAAATAAATGTAGAAGGCTATAGCTAGAAAAAATTTTATACCCTATACTTTAAAAAACTGTAAATTAAGTATAAGAAATATTTCTATTATAGTTACTATTACTATAGAGTATGTAAGTACATATCTTCAAGAATTCAGTTTTACTTACAACAGAAAATCCTCACAAACTTTTAAGTAAACGCAGATAAAAATTAAAATGTTTTTAATTTCACCAACAACAGACATCACATGACAAAAAATAAAATAAAAAATGTATTCAAAGATTGAGTTGAACACTTATTTGTATGTACATATATATGTACATACATACATACATACATACATACATAAAATCAATTTGTAGATATGTATGTATACATATCAAATTTCTTATCAATGCTTAAGTATTTATTAGACCTACATCATGAAAATATATGAAGCGTCGTTTAGTTAAAGCACAATGCAAATATAAACAATCCATACACTCAGGGAAAATCTGCAGCTTAAAAATAAGAATTCATCACATTAATTCAATAATTTTTAATATAATAGAAAATGTATATTGAGATATCTACAAACTAATGAGTTTAATAAATGAATACTGTAAATTAATATTTTGTCCATATTGAAATAAGAAATTTCAATATGACTAAACCTTCGCTAATGGTTCTTATTAATTCAGCATGGTTCTTACTGATTTCAAGTTGGTTTTTCTCTGTGTGTAGATAACTCTTTCAGTCAAAGAAGACGAATGTAGTTAAATAAACAAAATCTGTAATATAAACAAATTTCACACAGACCGACTTCAACGCGAGACAAATTTAAGCATGAGAAAATATAAAGCAATCGTAAGTATAAAAGCATACTAGGATTAGGGAAGTCCAGATATATGATAGTATTTTATAGTACCATATGTCGATATTGAAAACAATTTATTTCTACCTACACATAAATACCAGCTCAAATACACACACATAGCAGAATTCATATAAGAAATATCCAAGAAAATTTCAACAACACCCCACCTTTTGCAAATCATGACGAGCCTTAAATTCTCCCTCAAATATACATACACAAATTCTCATGATCATACATAGGTACATATACAATATACAAGATTAATCTCAACAACACAACACTCTCACCTACCTGAAATTACAGATAGTCTTAAACTTCTACAGACGTCTATACACATAGATTCTCACGGCTACATATTACAAGAACACCTCGGCCCTAATAAATCACAATCATCTTAAATTCTTACAAAAATACATATATACATACATACACATAACCAATTTACCTCAACAACATCCTCACCCACCTCAAATCACGATCAGCCTTAAACTACTATAGACAGACACATCCACAAATCCCCATGGATACATATTACGTCAACAACCCTGCCCACCCAAATCATGGTCAGCCTTAAACTCCTACAGACATACACACATTGAAATTCCTACAAACATACACACACACACACACACACACACACACACACACACACATATTCACACACAACTACACACGCAATCGATCTACCTCAACTAAACCCCGCCCCCTGCCAATCAAACCTTCACCTAAATTCTCACAGACAGACAGACACATCCACAAATTCCTATGGTTACATATTACGGCAACAACGCCGCCCACTCAAATCACGGTCAGCCTTAAATTCCCACAGTCTAGCAACACCTACATTAGCATTAGAAAAAATAACTTTCACGTTTTCCCGTCGTCATTAGGAAAAATCATTTTCCCGTCGGCATTTGAAAAAATTATATTCATTTTTTGCCGTCGGCATTTGAAAAAAAATAATAATCATGTTTTGCCGTCGGCATTTTAAAAAATAATAATCATGTTTTGCCGTAGACATTAGGAAAAATTAATAATCATGTATTGCCGTCGGCATTTGAAAATAATTATGTATTGCCGTAGGCATTAGGAGAATATAACAATCATGTTTTGCCGTCGGCATTAGGAAAAAAAATAATCATGTATTGCCGTCGGCATTTGAAAAAATTATCATGCATTGCCGTAGGCATTAGGAGAATATAACAATCATGTTTTGCCGTCGGCATTAGGAAAAAAAAATAATCATGTATTGCCGTCGTCATTAGGAAAAATCATTTTCCCGTCGGCATTTGAAAAAATTATATTCATTTTTTGCCGTCGGCATTTGAAAAAAATAATAATCATGTATTGCAGTAGGCATTAGGAAAAATTATCATGTTTTGCCTTCGGTATTACGAAAAATTATCATGTTTTGCCTTCGGAATTACGAAAAATCATTAGATGATTTTCCGTCAGCATTAGGAAAAACCATTTTCATGATTTTCCCCGTCGTCACATACACACATAAAAACCGCCAAACTATGAACCGCCTTAATACATTCACACAAAATATTCCACACACAAACTTCCCACGGTCAGGCAGGCAGACAGACAGACCGACAGACAGACATACACTTAATGTAAACAAAAACTCCTAATGTAAACAAAAAACTCCTTATGTAAACAAAAAAACACAAATTTCCAAGAATTTAACAATTTTAAAATTTTAATTACCCAAATTTAACAATTTCAGCAACAATTTAACAATTTCAGCCCACAATTTAACAATTTCAGCCACAATTTCACAATTTTAATCGGCGCCAGGATGAACAATTCCCTACTACTGCCGTATTTAAAAAAAAGTTGATTGAGGTTTAAAATTAATATTAGTTGAAAAATATTTTAAGGCTAAATAATGTTTTTTAAATATTGGTATTCATAATCAGTTTTTTAACTAAAAATCAATTAACTACATATTTTAAAATATCGTGGCAACACTGTATTCTTTATTTGTCACTTGCATATCAGTTCTGCAAAACAAGGATTGTTAACTCACAAAGTACTCGTGTCTATATTTGTTTATTTATCGCTTTTCAGAGAAATATTGTTTCTATAAAATAAAAGATGTGTTCCAACTTGTATTTAACAAAAAAAATAAAAAATTTCACAAGAAATATTTCTTAAAAGTGCTTTTTATATGATTTATTTTATTGCAGATAAAGAAACACTAGAATAACGAGCTTTATTTTGTTTGTTTTGAGTGTTTATACATCACTAGTTAATTTTCCACAATTATATTATTTTTGTTAACACATAAAATCAGAAAACAATGACTGGGAATGGAAACTGGATCGCTCTTTTTCTTTTAAATATTCTTTTGGAGTATATTTGATATTTCGGCAATAGTTTGTATAAAAAAAATTACAATTGTTTTCTTCTAAATAACACTGGCATATGCATACATACATATATACATAAGTATCCTGCAGAAAGTGCGAATAGTGAAATTGTGGTCATTTACTACTGACGTTGTCAGTAGTAGTACTGTCCAGGTGTACCCCAGCCAATGGTATCATCTATTGAAATTTAACATTAGCTTGTCATTGAAAATCCACCACTAGACTGTAGCACTACTGACTAAGTAGTTCTTTGGGACCACATGGAGACATTGGCACCTATGATTCACAAGTAAATTTTAGGGGATCTGGTGTACAATATCGATATATCCTCGCTCGTTGGTAATAGTAAAAGTATAGTGATTTTCTAGTGAGATAGTCAATAGCGCTACTGATTAAGTAGGTGTACCCCAGCCAATGTAATCGCCTATTGACATATAACATAGGGTTGTCATTTAAAATCTACCAGTAAACTTTAGCACTATTGAGAAGGTAGTTTTTTATGACCATATTGAGATATTTGAATCAAAGATTCAGTAGTATATTTTAGTGACGCTCGTCTACCTATATTTAGTTAATATTATTGCATAGCATAATAAAAAAAAAACAAACTATTGAGGCGTTCATTGACAATATCACCAGAAATACAGTAGAACTCTTGTCTCTAACGTATCGCTACTCGCGCATAAAAGAAAAGTTGTCGACATTTTAACTAGTGCAATTGTCGTTGGAGAAAGGGTGTTGACATCGCGACATATGGTTCTAGGCTGACTAGAGGGTACATACATACATACACACATATATACATACAGGTAAAGTTCAAAATGTAAACAAAAACGAAGAAAAATTACAATAACGTCATCTTAAAACTGGTTTAAGCATGGGGTTTTTAAGCTAAAGTTCTATTATGAATGCAATTTTAGCGAAGTTTGCTTAAACAACATTTGAAACGTTGTTTAAAATTTTTATGAATACGGATACGGTAAGGATATCAACATCTGATACTTATTAAAAATATTTTAAAACTGCTAAGAAACTAAGAATTCGGAACAATCACTTTTATTGCAAAAATTCGCGATAAATTGCAAATTAACAAAGAAGCACTAAAATTACTTACAAATACCTATAGCTACAAGAAATTTAAAAAAATCGCAGAAAATTATTCTCCCTATTTGCTAATATCAAATGGATACATACATGGATTAAAAATAGGTAAAATGGTAAAAAGGCAAGATTTGGCTAAAAGTAATTTTAATTGCGAAGAAATTGCAAAATTGTTAACAAGCCATAAACTAACTTATAAATATAAGATATAAGAAATTCCAAAAAATCGGAAAAATTTAGGAAAATGAAATTTTGCAAAAACTTGCTAATATCACAAAGATAGCAAAGTGTAATTTTAAGTAAAATTCGCCAAAACTGTAAAAAGGGCAAACCTTGCAAAAAAAAAACGCCTATGAGACAATGGCGTAGATAGCTGAAGTTACTCCTAATTTGTTAAAATTATGCACAACAGCAATAATTTGTATTAAAGATTACATGATTCGCAAAACTTCTAAAATGTACAAATAAATTCTAAAGCCTTAAATATTTAAAATGATAAATGCTTGAAAATATTTTGTTTTACATATTGCAATAATTTCAAAAACTCGCAAATAATTTTCGGATACAAATAGAAGCTGCTGAATAATTTTCTCATAATTTTGCATATCCGTACCAATTATTATTTTATTTTTTTCATTTGTTTTGTATCGCCTTGCTTGTGTCTCAACTAACATACTAAAATATAAGGCAATCCCAAACAGCAGTCATGTTTTAAACTAGCTTAAAATTATAGGACATTATGATATTAACCGTCTTATTCAGAAACGCTTCATAACAGTTTAATAAGCAAAAATCGAAAAAAGACTATTCATAAATGCCTAATAGCCTATTAGACGTTTAATAAACGTTTCATAACTCAGAGATTTTTAATGTAGCCTCCATGCTACTTTAAGCGTTTGATAAACAATTATAAATAATATTTTATTGATTATTTTTATCCCTTATGTGAGATTTTCTGTGGTTTCTCACTTTTATGTTCCTTATCTATTCTTCTGCATGTCTCATTAATAATGTTCTTGGACAAATGTATTAATTTATGTAAGTCGGTACATGTATGTATGTATGTATGCATAATTGTACAAAAAGAAAAATACATACATATAAACATCGTTAAAAATTAAAGAAATCCCATTCATTAGCAAAAAGAAAAATAGAATTATATACATAAGGGCATATGTAATAAAGGGTTGCATTTGTATACTCGTTTGTATAGCCAAAACAAATATACCATGGTATGTACCATATAAATGTAGTGTGAGCAGAACTAGTATAAGAGTTATTGTGTGTGCGTGCTTTTCCAAATTAAAATACAATTGAAAACAAAAAACAATTGCTTATTGTATTGCTGTTGAGCAACTGTTTGATCTGTTTTTGCTCAAAAAATACATATTGTAATACAAATATATGGAAAAACCACTATTGAAACAAATACATGATGTGCAGATGTATGTGCAGACGTTCGTTATGTTATTTTGTGGCGCAGCCAAATTATAGAGAGAGAAAGAGGCAATTTTGCTCTGAGAGTAATTACAAATGCATGTGTTTCATGTACATGTATCATTTACTTACAAATGTATGTGCAATTTTGCTTTCATTCATTCATTCATCAGCCAATTACATTTTTTCTCAACACATCATAAGGCACTTATGGTAAAAGCAGTTTTATGTATCTTATTTGCCTTAGAAAAACAAAAAAAAAATAAATGTGTTGTTTTCATTTGCTCATTGCCCAACCATACAATAATTGCTTAAAAAATCAACATTTACAACTAGTAACAGAAAACAATAAACAACATATATGTTCATACCAGAACCAAAAAACACGCAAAACTAGTGCAAAAAGATGTATCTGTGCAATGCTATAATATGTAAGTACAAGCATACGTACATATGTTTTTATGGTACTGCATGCTTACATATGTATTTATGTATGTATGTACAATAACATTTTAAAATTAAAACAAAATAGTGATGCATAATCGACCGCAATGAAATGGGTATTTGCCTACCTCTGTACTCAGCCGAATATAAATGTGTTTAAATACAATTTTTTGTAACATATAAATTTTTTTTGGTTTATTTATTAATAAAAAGTGAAACGCCTACTTTTTAAGTTATTTTTTAATAACATTATGCGTAATGATTTACTTTTTTTTAAACTCAAACAGACTACCTAGATAACCGATTCTTCGTTGTATGCATCACTAAACATAAAATGAGAGCGAAAGGCGCATGATGCTGCCAACATAAAATTACAAAAGAAGCAAAATCGTTTAATAGTTAATTCACTGATATTAATCAGTTATCAAAGTTAGCAGATTGTCTAGAAATTATATGACACCCTTAAGATTACAAATTTATGTAATGCATAGCATATTTCAGTGTTAGGTATTGTGCCAAGAACTTGGTCAAAATTTATATCTCACTACTTTTAATTCCCGCAATTTTGAATAGGAACTTGGTATTTTTTCACACTTATGTTTTTGTTAGGATCTGATAACTTTTTGAAACATTTTCTATGATAGCACTTTTTGAGCTTAAAATTTCTTATGTATTTTATTTCTATTCATGATCACTGTGCCAGTTGCAAATGGCATAGTTGCATAAAATAATAGGTTAGAGTGTGTTTGGTGATGGCGTGGGGGAAGGGGGGGGGGAACAGCTCGAATGACCAACTCAGGTTCAGGTTTTTCAACGAATAGTTCAGTTTCTCCAATTTTTTAAGCAAGTTATTATGTTAAATGAAACATTTTAAATTTTGTTTGACAAAATTTACTATATATTGCGTTCAGCTTTTCTAAATGACTATTCAGCCATAACTTAAGTAAGTCCATACAAAAAAACTGAACAAAACATTTAGCTCGCTTATGGAGAAGCACATTTACGACCTGAGTGCTACATATTAAAAACAAAATATGTATTCAGTCTTTAAGGTTTTGAACGCACCTCTAGGCGTAGTACCTTTACCTACAACCATTCAGCTTGACTTTTTGTGCACATTGCATTTAGCAAACAAAAAAAAAACAAACATTTGATATTATTTTCATATAAAATCCAACAAAATAAGCTTCAATTTCGCTAGAGCTATACTTATATATGTATATACATCAGTCTGAAATGATCTGATATATTAAAAATATAAGTATGTACATATATGTACATATATCCATACATATTGGAATGGTTTTGAAACAATACTTACTATGTTTTCTGAAACAAAATTGTGTTCGTTACAAACTAGCTATAGTTATTTTAAAGTTTAATTAATTAATTAATTTTAAAGCATTTAAAAGTTACGTTATTATATTCATTAAAATTGTGATATTGTTAAGCATATTATAGTACACGGCATGTAAAAAATCCACATACTCATGTGAATCTGACGTTTTTGATAGAGGTGTGCAAATGTCGTTTTTTAAGTAGTAGGGAACTGCCAATTCTGCGACAATTAAAATTGTTAAATTGTGGGTGAAATTGTTAAATTTGGGTAATTAAAATTTGAAAATTTTAAAATTCTTGAAATTTGATACCTACGAGGGTGGTTCGATAAGTCCTTTAAATATTTTTCGAGGCTGGTTCAATAAGTCTGTCTTTTTTCAAATGCCGACGGCAAAACATGATTATTATTTTTTTTCCTAATGCCTACGGCAATGCATGATAATTTTTCCTAATGCCTACGGCAAAACATGATTATTATTTTTTTCAAATGTCGACGGCAAAATATGATTATTATTTTTTTTAAATGCCGACGGCAAAACATGATTATTATTTTTTTCAAATGCCGACGGTAAAACATGATTATTATTTTTCCTAATGCCTACGGCAAAACGTGATTATTATTTTTTTTCAAATGCCGACGGCAAAACATGATTATTATTTTCTAATGCTCCCAGTGTTGCCAGACTGCAGAAATTTGTTATCATAATACTATTTCAGTAATATCAGAGAAAGAAGGTTTGATGACTACTAGGCGATTCTCATATGAATCATGCGAATGTGCTTGTGTGATTTCCTCACGCTAATAAATTGTTTATAAGTAAACAATAAATAAATTGTTATAAAATAAAATAATTAAATAAATTATTTTATTTATTTATAAAACGTTCTCATGTATGTGAATACCCCTAATGCTTGTGTGTGGGGGGTCCAGCTTGTTTGTCGCTGGTAAGCTTATATTCTGTTTATTTGTTTAAGAAATATATTTATATGTATGTATGTATGTGTGTATGATGTATGTATGTATGTATGTATGTATGTACGATCGAAAGAACTTGTGCGTGGAATATTTTGTGGCTGTGTAGAATACATTTATATTTTGCAACGTAATCATTTTCTTTGTCTGCGATTATTTTAAAGCACCAAAGTTTCAACTAACTACAGTCATAAGCAGAGAAACAAAAAGTAAAAATTTGCAAGTTAGCAAAAAAGCTAACTTCTCCTCCTCCTTCCCACTTCCTTTTCTTTCCTTTATGTGGTTTGTAATTGAAATAAGAAAACACTTGTAGATTTTTTATTTTTCTATACTTTTATTATTTAAAATTTTTTTAAATTTTATAATAATACATACATTAATATTTTAAGGAGTGAAAAAGTTCATTTAAAGCAAGATATTTCTTTTGTTAATAAAATAACATTTTTTTAATGCACAAACACCCAGTTTATGATAATTACAATTAAAATATTCTGGATACTTAATCTCCATTTGTTTAAAGTTTATGCAGTCTATATCCTCAACGTTAAAAATTTTTCGGCATAAAATTTTTTCCAACCATCGTCTTTTCTCGTCACCTTTTACGTAAATTTTAGAACATCTTGCGTTGGCTTTTAAAAAATTGCAAACGCTTTGAAAAGAAACTGAGCCGGCAGTCCAGCTGAGGTGATGATAGTTTTTCGTAAGCCACGTTGCTTCTCTTTGTCTTTTTATTGATAAGCACTTAAAATCAAATGGTGGTTTTATAATAAAATTGTTATATTCATAATTGTTGAAAACAAGCGCTACTTCTTTTGTGATGAAATCATTTGAATTACTTTTGAAACCTTGTACGTCTATAAAAATTGTGTTATTTTCCATATTACTCAGTTTATAAGACTTTTCGAACTTGTCCTTTGATGGGTATATATTCTATTATGCGATCATGAATAAGAATGCAGTAAGCTGATGTCTTTGCTGCAATATTAGTTGCTGTTTCAAATGCTATTTTTATATCAATCGGTCCATTATTGAGTGATTCATTCTGATGACTGACATCTACTACAATAATAGGAGCTTTTGTCTTAAACTCTGATGCAGATAGAGGCGGTTGAGAATCTTTCATATAGTAGCTTTGTTGGAATCTTTGATACATATCATATAGAATTGCATATTGATAATTTTTGAACTTTATGTTAAGATCATCATATGGATATGAGACTGAATTTAAATGTACTTTTAAATTAGTCAAATCACAATGAACAAATTTATTTTCTTGTTGAAAAGCAATCAATACAAAACGGGGGCGTTCTCTATTTGCAGCCAGTTTAACATTCCAAATATGGCTAGTACCTGTGTTTAATTGTGGATTAACATGACAATCCCAACTGCGAAATGCCATAGGTATAGAAGCACCATTGTTAATAATTTTTATCATATTCACTTTGCTAAAGTCGGATAATTGTACATGTGGGATTCTCCATGAGATGAGTGAAATTGTAAGTTTAGCTTTTTCAGTAGAAACACTCGAGCGTACAAAATCTTCATCATTCTTATTGCGCAAGAGTATCAATTCATGTTTTCCATTTAGTATAACTTTGTTGTAGTCTTCAGCGCATCCTAGAAGCATTTTTAGAGGTACATAAAAATTGAAAAATCCATTTTCAAGAGTGACGTCGTCAATTTTGCTCCAGCATTTTGCATCACATTGCTTTCTGTTGGTGACAGAGAAACCAAATTTTTTATAGTGCTTGTGGCTCCTAAATATATTGTATGGTCAATTTCAATTCCATTGAGCTCATAGCGAATTTCATCAAATAGATATGCTACAAAGTTGTTTTTTAATAAAAAGTTCTCTGAAGAAGAAGAAGAAGATTTGGCCTTTTTATCATCGGCAAGAAACCCCTCTACATAAATGTAGCTCTCACTGGGTAGCACATACAAATCTTGATTTTGTATTGAAATTCTAATTTCATCATTATTGTTATACGATTGTAAGTATGGTACATATGTATGATAGTCCTTTTTGATTATATTCTCATCAGACAAGGGTTTATCTAAGACATATATTATTGAACTCATTTTGTCTTCAATTTAAAATTCAAAGACTTTAGAAAATTTTTATTTGATGTTGTTAGATCTTTTTGTTGAGCTGGTCGCTTTAATGTTGTTGTTGTTGCTGTTCTTGCTGCTATATTTTTCAATGTATTTGTGTTGTATATTAGCATTATTTAGTTGGCCTTAAATGTATTCGTATTGCAATATCCTCTCCTCGGAAATTAATTAAATCACCGTGTTGATCCAGTACGTGCAGCGCTAGTGAACTTATCTCTCTGGTGTTTACAGGTAAATAGATAAGATTTCTTAGAACCTCATCGATTTTATAGCCTGGAGGCAAATTAATCGGAAATTCATGAAGTGTATGCGATTTCGAGTTATTCATATATGTGTTCATAGCGATACTACTTTCAATTCGCAAGAGATTCACTTTAAAAATATTAACTGGAAGATCTGAATAATAATATTTGTTTGGTGTTAGGATTTTGCTATTGAATCCTAAAAGTTTTCCAATTGTATTGTCTTTATTAAAATATACAAGATCCTTGGAACTATTAACTTTAACTTGCATTGTATTGTTATTGGCTTCAATAAAAATCTTATTTGCTGGGCAGAGTCGTTTGTATTCCTCTTCTATAAAATCAACTATATTATTTAATTCGTAAGATCCAATTGGTATTTCAATTATATGTTCCCCTATATGAAACATATTGTTGTAGGTGTCTACATTTGGAATACTGTTGTATGAATGAAAATCAGTTAGAGCACACTCATATGCACCATGTAATTCAATAGGAGGAAAGTAACTAGCAGATAGTTCTGATGAGTTAGAGCTCAGAGTAAGTGTTATTGACATTATAACAGTCTGATTACAATTAAATAATGTTTAGTACACAGTATGGTTTATAAGTATGATTTACATATTTTATTTAAAACTTTTTCTCATTTTAAAATTAACATTAGTTTCTTAATATTAATGCTATTGTTGTTGTTGCAATTGATGTTGTTGTTGTTTCTAATTTAGTTTTTCTTCCAACTATAATATTTCATCTTTACTTATCCAAGAATTGTGTTGATTAGAAAATCCCAGCCATTTAACATATACCTCCTTCCCTTTAATTTTAAGAACCTTTTCAACTAGATATGTATTTGGAAATCTAGTTTTTGAAAGTTCCTCAGTATAGAAGCCACCTTTAATAGGATTGCCAAGATAGTCTTCTAATATGTATGTTGCAGGATTTGTATTTTGAACTCTTGTAATTGTGAAAATTTCTGTAGTCCAATTTGGAGTATAACCTTTTTCAAATGTGTGCTTATATTTGCTTATGCGAACATGATCTCCTACGTTAAATTTCGACATTTTATACATTTTCAAATGACTGTATACTGTATTTAGCAGCTTTTCCTCATTTGTTGAGTTGACTTTAATTGGAGCCATTTTAATGGTACGATGAACTTTTCTATTGTATGCATTGAGTAAATCTTTGTATATATCAATCCACTTATATGAACCATTATAACTAAATTCTTTCCACATCATTCCTTTCAATGTTCTATTAAATCGTTCTACTATTGATGCTTTCATAATGCTATATGTTGAGTAGTGATTAATGTTGTATTTATGCATTAATTTTCCAAAGTATTTGTTGAAAAATTCTTTTCCATCATCTGTTTGTAAGTTTTTTGGTACTCGTCCCAATTCAAAAATATCTTCCATTGCCTTGGTTGTTTCGAGTGCTGTTTTTGTTTTTAGCGGTACTGCCCATGCAAATTTTGAGAATGTGTCAATTACAGTCAACAAAAATCGATAATTTCTATTTTCTTTAGAATAGTTCCCCATTTCAACTAAATCAGCTTGCCAAAGTTCATCTATTCCTTTCATTACAACTCTGCGACGCACAAATTGTTTTCGTGCTTGCTTATGGAGTTCATTTACTAAATTTCTTTTTGAAGACATTAAGTTGTTTTTAAAGATTTTTTGCAGAGTGCTGTGATCTGCTTGACGCACTTTCAGCTATTGATACAAACATATAATTTTCTAATCTATAAATTTTTTCATTAAGCTGTTCAATTTGTTCTTCAAAGGATGTTTTAATATGTAGAATATCTTTTTCAATTTTATAATTTTCTTCTATATATAATTTTATTTCGCGTTGTAGTTCCTCAACTTGCATTTGAATATCTTCTCGTATTATAGTATTATCCCCCTTAAAGTATGTTAATAATTTCTCTTCTAATTTTTCGATTTGAGTTTGCAAAAACAATTTATTGATAACATCGTTTTCCTCCAGAGCTTTTGCAACATTTTTGATCCTTTTGTTTTGGACATCAATGTTGTTGTTCGTATCCACAAAGAACCCCAGCAGTTTAGGTGCATTTTTCAAAGAAATTGTGCTGCTAGTATCGTTTAAATAGTGTCCAAATTTATCAACTGACATACTCTATTTAGTTTATTAAAGTTAGTGTATTATATTCGCTTCACGTAGTTCTTCAATAATTGATACAATTTCGTTATTGTGATTAGTATGACCTGCACGTTGCGATGCGAGCAGTAGTCGAAGTCTATCTACTAACTCATTTGGATCGTCCCAGTATATATAAAATGTTAACTTGCATCATTCCCTCACCTAAATAGCTACCTTTGGGCTTAGATCCTGTTGATTCAGGTAAATTCTTCTGGTTTTTCTCATCAATAAATTTCTTAATAATATGTTTATATTTATATTCTCTAGTACCCTTAATTTGACCATCAGGTTTAAAGTCTCTTCTATATGCATTAGTAGTAATTAAAATCTTTTTATAGATTTCAAGTTCAAATTTATCGTAATTTTTTGGTATTTTATGAAACATTAGAGAAAATAGTCCTGGTGTTAGAGCCCATATTTTACCACCAACTTGTAATATATCTTCATTCGGTTTTAGGCTACTATCACAAAATTTCCATTCATTCTTGTAATCTTTATGTGGACCATAATTTGTATCTAATTCATTTCTTCCTTCCAAAACTGATAAATCATCATAAGTATATTCTGTATTGGAAGTCTGTGAGTAAAAATCATCTTCATCATCATCATCATCATTTTCAGTATTAACATCATTAAATAAGATGGTATTATCAAAAATTTTCCCTTCTGCTAGTTTTTTTGGTGTACTTGTCTCTATCTTGACTGATGGGTTTTCAGGCTTTAAACTTGTATTATTTTCAACTTCTGTCTTGATGTTACTTTCTTCTTTCATGCGAATTCTTTTAATATTTTTAGAACTATTTATAAATTCTTTAAGAGGTTCTGTTATAGGTTTAAATGCATCTCTTAATTGTTTCCGTGTATCTATTTCACCAGTTTTTATACTACGAAGCTTTTTCTTCAACACATTCCTTGTCAACACCAACTGTTTTAAAATTTTCTCATCCATGTTTGCTAAGGGCAAATAACAGGTATCAGCAATGAGATCAGCTTTTCAGGACCTGGTCTGGTTTTCAGATCAGCTTTTCAGGAGCTGGTCTGGTTTTCAGATCAGCTTATCAGGACCTGGTCTGGTTTTCAGATCAGCTTTTCAGGAGCTGGTCTGGTTTTCAGATCAGCTTATCAGGACCTGGTCTGGTTTTCAGATCAGCTTTTCAGGACCTGGTCTGGTTTTCAGATCAGCTTATCAGGACCTGGTCTGGTTTTTAGATCAGCTTATCAGGACTTGGTCTGGTTTTCAGATCAGCTTATCAGGTATCGGATGAGGTTATAGCAAATAGATGTATCAAGTTTAAAGTTAAATTAATAACTAAAGTCAATCTTTGATGAGAAGTAGTTTATATAGTTATGAAATAGTCAAATTGCTTTTTGTAGCGACCATCATTTAATTCATT
Organism: Tachina grossa; assembly: GCA_949987645.1. NCBI lineage: Eukaryota > Metazoa > Arthropoda > Insecta > Diptera > Tachinidae > Tachina > Tachina grossa. The sequence goes on along the minus strand of OX465274.1, from coordinate 106,837,434 downwards.
ATCTTTGCTTATCACTAGAAAGCCATATTTATCCCTCCAATACTCTCGACAAATTCTTTGGAACTTTTCATAACTCATATCGCTGCCAACATGATCCCTATAAACATGCTTCATATTTGTCTCATCTTGCTTAAACATTATAATAACATTTGCATTGTCTCTTATTAAATGTTTGGGAATTCTAGTATAAGTTTGACACAAGTAGAATAAATCAACATCCCTATGCCGTCCCATACAAAAATATGAACGTATATTATTCTGCTTCTCACATGCAACATCATCAAATATCATAATTAAATTAGTTTTAGCTTGGTCAAATCTCAAATTATAGTACCACGTGTAATACGTGTCCCAAAAATTGGTGGGTTTTTGCCTCTAATACCGATTTTAACTGCTCTGGGTGCAATTGGTACTCTAACAACTGGAGGTGCTGCTATAGCTAAAGCTGTAAATGCAACAAAGAATGCAAAAAAACAACTTGATGAAGCAACTAGACATAATAGAGCGATGGAATCTATAGCAGTTGGAAAGGGACTTTACTTAAAACCATATAAAAAGGGTTATGGTTTAGTTTACAAAGAGGAATCAAAAAACTCTTAGAGATGCTACCCAACAGACCACTATCTGATGTGGACATAAACCGTTTCTCTATAAATATTACATATTTGAGAGGAGTTTTCATGCTGATTACTCTACCAAAACGAACAAAGAAAATAGAATGTGGAATAATCAATTTAGACGTATCAACAGGACCTGGTACACATTGGGTAGCGTATTATAAAAACAACAATGAAAAAGAATATTTCGACAGCTTTGGAAACTTACAACCTCCTTCGGAAGTAGTCAAATATCTTGGTACAAATATAAAATACAACTATAGTCAACATCAGAATTTCAATACATTTACCTCTGGTCATTTATGTCTTCAATTTCTGTATGAAATAACTGAAAATATTAAACAAAAAACCCAAACATTTATATTTTACAAACTCTTTAATGTCTTTTTATTTATAATTTAAAATACATAATTAATACATATCATTGGCAAATAGAAAATTGGGAATTTGGAATTAGAAATTCACTCAGCTCGCTCTCACCGATTAAGCTTTTTCGATTAGAAAATAAGAGAAACTTGTATGTAGTGAAAAATATAAGGACTTATCCGATTATCTTAATTGTTTCTCTTTATGAAAATATCTAATGAAATTTAATGGAATTTCATAATATTGAGAAATTCAATTTGTCTTGTGCAGATCCTCTCAAAGAAATCAAGACTGTGCATGTTTAAGCGATATGAAAACAAGAATTTGCAAATAAGCAAAAACGAAAGTTTTTTTGATTCAACGGTGTAAAGCCAATAAAGAAATAAACACCATTCACATATTTCATTCTCTTTTCAATATTTTATTTCATTTTTTTTTTCTTAAAAATTTATTTACATATGTATGTACAATAGTTTTTCTAAAAATTCATATACATTTGTACAATAGTTTTTCTTAATAAATAGGATTTTATTTACAACCATTTTTCTTAATAAATAGGATTTTATGTACAATAATTTTTCTAAATAAAAAGGATTTTATTTAAAATCATTTTAACAACAATAAATAGGATTTTATTTACAATAATGTTTCTTAATAACTAAGATTTTATATACAATTTAAAAATTAACTACTTAACTAAAAATTAACTAATTTTAGCTATTTTCTTGCATTCTAGAAATTTCATCTAGCAACATATCAAGTTCGTATTCAGGGTTAGTTTCCTTAATACGAAAATGATACCATGCATATGTGTTAATATTATTTGAGCTAATTTTTCTCTTATCGTCTCCATAACTTAAGACTACCTTATTTAATTCACTAGTATATATCTGGTGAAGCTTAGATTTAAATGTTAACATATTATCGTATACATTAGTCTTATTGAATAAACAGTTTCTATAAGTAGCTAAACTATATTTATCTAATATGGATCTTTTTACCCCCTTTGATTTTTTAACGTCATTTTGATTTTGTACACTGAATGAGTACATTTTTGATCGCAGCCCAACAAATTCTGTCATTATCTTACCGCAGTTTTCATCTTTCATCATACCTAAAACTTCTTTATTTATTAAGGGGAAATTATAAGTATTGTCCGTGGGATAGTCCGATGTATCAAAATGTTCTTCTATGTCATTTTTTATGTCAGCATAAAAGTCATCCGTCTTTATTGAATATATAAAAGAGTCCGTGTCCATATAGTTCAATGAGAGTTTTGTCTTAAACTTAGGTTGCATGTACCCGTAATGAAAATTATACATTTTCCATTTGGACAATTCAAGTACACAAAATCCTAAGTAAATTGGTTTATTGTAGCAGGTTTTGACTCTACTCATTTCGATTGCTACCAGATCTTCGGAAAATATAGATAAACTATGAAAATTTGGTTTTGATATCCAATCTTGAGCTCCCAAATGGTTCCGATTCGTTCTCTCCCAATTATTGACAATTTTAACATCTCTCCTCTTATCCACATTTTCCATGGTTTTACCATAGACTGCATTATTAAGTAGTTTGAAAAAGTTTTTTTTTCAAAAGCATTTTTAGCAGTGGCTCTATGTCTGGTATTAAGGTCAATATAGCCTTTTAACCATGGAGATTGTTTAAATGCTAGAATACGATGTGTTTTCTTTAAAACTAACCCATTTTCTAAGCATTGTTTCAGAACTCTAAAGTGTATCACGTATGATTGCTTTGTAGAGAAATCGGTTATCAACTTGCTATATTTCGCTTGCAGTGGTTTTTTATTTTCAGCGCAAAAAGGTAGGTCATTATGCAAGTCATGTAAGTGAGAAGGATAATCTAAAGTGACCTCATACATAACCTTCTGTTCCATTGTCAGCTATGCTGTTTGGATCCAGATTCAGCTCGTCTTGCGATAACCATCTGAACCCACCATGAGGAAGATATTCCGACATTGCCCAACCGTAAAGGTTATTTGCGTCTAAATAGACAAGAAACTCTGAAGGCTTCTCTTTATCGAAATCTTCCAAATATTTGTTATTCGCTTTCGAATATCTTTGGCTACACTGTACGATTCCCCCACGTATACCTTTTTTCATAAAATTGTACATGTCTATGTCCGGCAATAATTCGAGTTCAATTTTTGTGTATTTTAATATTGCATCCCAGGAAAGTCCATTTGCGGTATAGTATTGACATGGATCCAGCTCACAAATACCTTTACAAACTTTTCTAAAGTTCTCGAAAATATCTGTCAGTAAGAGGACATCTGTTTTTAAGTAAAGTTCCATGTAATCTTTCATTGTTTTGCAACCAAAAGTATTCCATACCTCTACAGCATGTGAGTATTCCTCTAAAGAACACTCTTTATTGTTCAACTTATTAAAGAAATCACTGCGTGAAGGCAGCTGGCACTCGTCTAATTTTTGAAATGAATTTAGGTACTCATAGGGGAAAATGCCTTTCTTCTTAATAAGCTGAAATTCTTTTTCTGATTGAAACAAGGACCTTATAGTGTTAAAATCATTATCCGACAAATTGCAGGCTAATGATTCTAAACTCTCAGCCATAAAGCGTAATGTATCAAGAAATCTTATTTCAAGATTATGACCATCGCTCATTTCTGTAAATTGCGAGAGTGATATATAAAGCTCCTTATTGAGAGGGAGTACTTTCAGTTGCATAGAAATTTCACCTAGTTCTTTAATAAAAAGATGTGAGTCATAATTTGAGTAATTGTGAAAGTAAACTGGTATAAACTTGGGAATTTGGTAATTCAAATTACAGTTATTGTGGGCTGCACCTCTATATTTACCGCTAATGTGACAATGATCTCTAACACGATCTTTATCTAGAAATTTTTGACAAATATGACAATTCACCGCACTATAAAAATTATAAATATCAGAAGGGGATAAAGTATCCATTTGCCTATTATTTACTAAATGATTATTATAAATATCCTCACAATCTTTAATTAAAAATGAAACAAATTTTTGTGAAGCATCTTTCCCTGTAAAAACCCTTAATTTATCTAACTTATTGCTATGGAGACACTTAATGTAGTAACTAAAAGTACAAGGAGTGTGCTTTTTGACAAGACTGGTTTTACTACTCACGTTATTACTAATGTCTTCAAGGATGCATTCGAAGTCTTCGTACACCACAAAGGGGACATCCATTTTCCTCTGATGCCCCTTAAAACTTAGAACTGCATCTGGACCTGACGGTATAGGTGCCACTATTTTGCCGCATTCCGCCTTATGGCTACTCATACCATTTTCGTTATGTGTGTATTGGAGACAGGTGTTGCAGAAATGTAATTTGTGTCCATTCTGTGTTAATTGATTTCGTAAAAGCCTGTGAATGAAAAAAAAATATATAAAAGTTTATAAGTAAAATATCTATATTATAAAATATAAATATAAAACAAGTATATGTATCATTAAATTAAAGTGTTGTATAATTTTCTAACTTACCTTGATATGTCTTTTATCAAAATGTAGTGATGAACTTCACCATTCTCCAAAAGCAACAAGTTGACATGCTTTACTTTCTCCTCCTTGGTCACATAATAGGGACCGATGATTTGATCTGCTCCCTCACCGTACCCAAACACATTAACACTTATTGCTGGATTATTTACCTCGAACTCCTTAATTTTGTTTAGTGCTAATGGGTAAATTAAGTTTTTGAAATTTAGTGTTACACCATTTTGCGTAAAAATAATGTCTACAGAAATGTCCTGAATATTATAAGAACTGCAATGTTTTGGCTGATCGTATTTTGTTGTATCCATGGCAGCGATTATACACCACTTGAAGCAGTATTCATCACTATTTTCAATATTGATGCATGCTTTTCTGCCTTGTAATTTTTGAGGTGTGGATATCCAACTTGATCCTTTGACTAGCGAAGATTTGTTGATGTTGATTTCTGTTCGAACTATGCGTGACAAAGTCCAACCAGAATCTCGCTCTTCAAATTCGGACATTTTTGTTGAAATCTCCTCAACTTGTTTACGGAATAATTCTTCAATGTTATCTGCCTTTGTCAACAAACTCATTTTGGCTACATGTGTTATAACACACAACTCCAATTCTTCTTCTACAATTTTGATGTACTCCGCCACAATACTCACATAAAATTTAATTATTATATGCTAAGACAAAGACATTTGAAGTCTCTCAATAAAAATATTCATGTTTTCTTTAATAAATTCTTCCAAGAGAAGTTGGTCCTTTTTATTTAGTATTACATATGTGGCGATATGGTTTTTGAAGGCTTTCGATATTTTGTAATATCTCACATTCTCCTCGACTTCTTCTCTCTTAGCATGCGAAGCACTCATTGGAGTTGGCAGAGTTTCTTCTCTTTTTTCTTCTACTTCTACTTCTCCATCACTTTCCGGTAAACGTATGTCAATAGCATCGTTGTATAAAGTCCCTCCAAGGATATCCACACTTTGTTGATGAGCTTGTTGTTGTAGCTGCTGCTCTTGTTGATGATAATTAAGAGGTTGCCATTGCATCAAATTGGAATACTGCTCCATTTGATTAACTGGTGTGACGGGATTATAAATGTAACTTGGATACTCATATTGCATTGGTACCCCTGATGCCGAAAACTGATTACTCCATGACATTGGTGTAGGGTAACAGTTAGCCATACCGTATTGTTGATATTGGGGATACTGTAGAGAAGGGTGCTGCTGGTGATGAAATGAATTTATCTGCTGTTGAGGATTTTGAACAAATGTCTGCGGTTGCTCTTGATTTGTACACCGACCTACGACCATTTGATCCTGCACGCTATGACTTTTCACATGATCCAAAAAGGACTTTTGGTATTTGTATACCTTATGGCATCTATTACACTGATAACCTGTATAACTCATTTTTAATTATTTTATTATTATAAAACTTTAACACAATTGCTGATGATACTACTTGTAAATACAATAAAGTACTGATGTGTTGGTTAGAAAAGTTGGCGTATTTATACGAAAATTAGTAGCAGTATCCTTGCAGCATTCACAGTTTTTACTTTTAGTTTCTCTGCTGATGACTGTACTTAGTTGAAACTTTGCTGCTTTAAAATAATCGCAGACAAAGAAAATGATTACGTTGCAAAATATAAATGTATTCTACACAGCCACAAAATATTCCACGCACAAGGTCTTTCGATCGTACATACATACATACATACATACATACATACATCATACACACATACATACATACAAATATATTTCTTAAAAAAATAAACAGAATATAAGCTTACCAGCGACAAACAAGCTGGACCCCCCACACACAAGCATTAGGGTGTTCACATACGTTTTATAAATAAATAAAATAATTTATTTAATTATTTTATTTTATAACAATTTATTTATAACAATTATTTATTAGCGTGAGGAAATCACACAAGCGCATTCCCATGATTCATATGATAATCGCCTAGTAGTCATCAAACCTTCTTTCTCTGATATTACTGATATAGTATTATGATAACAAATTTTTACAGTCTGGCAACACTGGGAGCATTAGAAAAAAATAACAATCATGTTTTGCCGTCGGCATTTGAAAAAAATAATAATCACGTTTTGCCGTAGGCATTAGGAAAAATAATAATCATGTTTTACCGTCGGCATTTGAAAAAAATAATAATCATGTTTTGCCGTCGGCATTTGAAAAAAATAATAATCATGTTTTGCCGTCGACATTTGAAAAAAATAATAATCATGTTTTGCCGTAGGCATTAGGAAAAATTATCATGCATTGCCGTAGGCATTAGGAAAAATTATCATGCATTGCCGTCGGCATTAGGAAAAATTATCATGCATGCCGTAGGCATTAGGAAAAAAAATAATAATCATGTTTTGCCGTCGGCATTTGAAAAAAGACAGACTTATTGAACCATCCTCATAGGTATCAAATTTCAAGAATTTTAAAATTTTCAAATTTTAATTACCCAAATTTAACAATTTCACCCACAATTTAACAATTTTAATTGTCGCAGAATTGGCAGTTCCCTACTACTATTTTATCGTATCACGCGTGCATCACGTGACTCATGCATGATCGTGATCAAATTTATAATTAATCACGCGTGAGTGCGTGAGCGTGACTTGAAAATAAATTACTCATGCGTGAGCTATTTTTAGTACTCACGCACGAATTCTCACGCTCTTACGAGATAACATTCCTGCATAGGTAAGTATCAATATACGAGCACTATACCATTTTGCACATGCTGTGATGCAAGACCATTTGCACAGGATTGTGTATTAGGCTATTGTTATATTATTTTCAGGCGTAGTAAACTGGCTCATATGAAATTCAAATATACCAATGTAGAAAAATTAAATTATTTTAATATATTTTTTTATGGTACACAAATATATTTTCCGTAAATTTTGACTCTTTTCAGAAAAACTACGCGTACATCCGCATCTATGAAAAGGCACTCTTATATTTTTAATAAAATCTTATAGTTGAAACTTTCAAAAACTACCGTCACAACTTTTTATAACCGCTTAAACGCAAAAAATATTTTTAAAATTTACTATTTTAGGACATTGCTGAATGTGGGGTGCATGTCAAAATATAAAATAATTGGTTCTAAGCACATTCTTAATGCATTGTCCTTAGCGCTACGTAATTAAAAAATAATGAAGATACTTAAAACAACACATGCCTTTTTCAGGGAAATTTTAAAATCTGAACTTTTTAGAGTTTTTCCGATTTCACGAATAGATATGCCAATAAATTTTGTTCCTAGTTTTATTTAAAATTTTGACAAAAATTTAATGTTGTTCCTGAGCGTGCGTAATCGTGAAAATTTGGAACATCATTCGTGCGTGAAAGCGCGTGAGTAAAATATTTTTCTGCGTGAGCGTGCGTGTCGTGAGTCAAAAAACGCTCACGTGCATATCTCTAGTTTTTGACGTCATTACAAAGCTAAATTTGCTACATGCCGTGTACTAGTAACATATGTACATGTAGATATTCACATGGTTGTAGATGAGCGGCCTCAGAAAATGTGTTTGATTCTTGACATTGTCGTTTGATTTTTACCAGTTATGTATTAGAGACCTGTGTAAACAGTCTTTAAATGTAAATACGTCATGATTTTTAAATGTATTCACGTCGCATATATTATACTAAACCAATAATAAATGCTGTAGTACTATAAGCGAAGCACGATGGATGTATTGGTGTACGTGTATATCAGTGTTAACAAGCGATGTCGCCAAGACAGCTTGTTTGTAACAAACACTCAAAAGAAGTACTGTTGATTAGTGTATGCTTGTTATTTTTCATATTGTACGTTTGAGTGTGTGTGTAATATGTAGATGGTAAGCTATTATGTGATTAACCGCATACAACTAATGTTAATGAGTAGGGTATTAATGGCGGAAGACGACATGTTTTGGGAATTTAAAACCGGGGAAAAAACAAAAGCGATGGCAACCCTGTTACAAATGCGGGGAATTTGGGGATTTTCCTGCTGAGAGTTTCTTGGCTATGTGTGTGTGTGTGTGTGAGTTTGATTCTTTGTTTATGTGTATGTATACTTGTGTGCCCAGCTTTTGTTGTTATTGTAGAGAAACGTTGTGCTTACAGTGCATGGATGTATGAATATGTGAGTGTTGTATGTGTGTATGTGTGTGAGTTTGATTCTTTCTGTGTATGGGAATGTATGTACACTTGTGTGTACAGGTTTTGTTGTTATTGTAGAGAAACGTTGTCCTTACAGTGGATGTATACATACAGTGTATGTATGTGTGGGATGTTTGTGTATATGTATGTGTGCGTGTATATGTGTGCGTTTTTGTATTCAATTGTATGTTTGTCGGTCTCAGATACTTTTGTCGTAGTGGAAGACAATCATTATACCCAGTAGGAAATGTCGATGGTGAAAATGTACTGAGTCGCTTTTGACTTTGTCACCAGTACTACTATATAATTATATCCCATTCAATAATTTTCACTTTAGACTTTTAGCATATGCTTGTCATTTAAAATATACTAGTAACAATAAATCAATTGAAAAGGTATGACTACGTGGTTCTTATTGGAACGTAGAGACATACCAACCAGACAGTTAGTTACTGGTATATTTCTATAATTTATGTACATACAAAAAGGTATGTATATTGACAAGTTGTTGCAAAATCTTTGCTTTTTACTGACAGATAGAATAAAACGTATTATACTATAATGGTCACTAGAATTTTAGTGTTGACACAAAGACACTTGATCCCTGTCTGACTGCAGGGTAGTGACAACGAATTCGTGTGTATGTAGAATCATTATTTTTGTTGTTGTGAGTTGTCGTTGCTATGCATATGTATGGTTATTGTGCTCTTATGTATGCATGAATTTTTTTATTTCTGGGGAAATATTCTAGTAGCTGTAGATAGTGGCAACCCTGATATCTGCTGAAAATGGAAGTGGAGAGGGAATGTATTTGATAATGTATAGACATATATGTTTTTGGAGTTTATTTATTTAAGAAATATTGTTTCGTATTTCATGACAGAGGAGTTTGAATTGCATAATATTATAAAATTTCATTATGTATGTATGTTTGTGTATTACGTGATCACTTCTTTGTGTATGTGTGTGTCAGTATGTAAATGATTTTCTCGCGCTGATATTTATATGTAGGTAGAAATAAATTGTTTTCAATATCGACATTTGGTACTATAAAATACTATCATATATCTAAACTTTTTTTCATATATTTCGAGTAGTTTTGGAGTACTACAACTCCTCTTTGGACTAGTCCTTACATGCATGTATGGACTAGTCGCATTATCTGCAGGGTTGATAAAAAATTTGATATGTATACATACAAATTGATTTTATGTATGTATGTACGTACATACAAATAAGAGTACAACTCAATCTTTGAACTCATTTTTTTTTGTCATGTGATATCTTTTGTTGTTGTTGTGTATTATCTGAAATTAAAAACGTTGTTTTATCTGCATTTATTTAAAAGTTTGTGAAGATTTTCTGTTTTAAGTAAAACTGAATTCCTGAAGATACATACTCTATAGTAATAGTAACTATAATAGAAATATTTTGTATACTTAATTTACATATTTTTAAAGTTGACGCAACGTTAGTTAGTCAACGTGTGTCATTTTTGGGGGTATGCAATTTTTTCTAACTATAGCCTTTTTTCTTCACTTTCTACATTTATTTTTGGAAATCTTGCATTGCTTTTTAAAAGGGAGTTTTATATTGAAATTATTATTTTCATAATTGTTGAAAACAATCGCTACTTCTTTTGCGATGAAATCATTTGAATTACTTTTGAAACCTTACATGTTTATAAAAATTATGTTATTTTCTATATTGTTTAATTTATAAGACTTTTAGAATTTGTACTTTGGTGGTTATATTTTCTATTATACGATTATGAATAAGAATGCAGTAAGCTGATGTCTTTGCTTACTGTTTCAAATTAAAATTTTATTCAACTGAATAAAAGGAGATTTTTTCTTAAACTCTAATGCAGTTAGAAGCGCTGGAGATTCTTTCATATAACAGCTTTCTTGGAATTTAAGATACATATAATATAGAATTGGATAACATTTATTTTTAATTTTTATGTCAAGAAGTACAGATATGAGACTGGATTTAAATGTACTTTTAAATTAGTTAAATCATAATGAAAAAACTTATTTTCTTCTTGAATAGCGATCAACAGAAAACGAACTCGTTTTCATTGAATTTAGGTATACCCTTTCGACGGTTCCTCTAGGATACAAGATGATTTTGTATGACGAAATTTCTGTCTGTCAGCGTTATGGGTAATTAAATTTTTAAAATTTTAATTCCCAAAATTGTGTTGCTTTATACTGATAATATGTTTACATTAATAAGGTACATATATGTTTATTTTATGAAGGGTGATCATCTATGGCATTCATTTGATGTTCTAAATGATTTTTTTTCTCATTTTATTAAAGTTCAGCGTATTGTGTACATACATATTTCTGAAATGTTTAAGTGTGCTTTGTTTGCCTATCGGACAGAGTGTACGTATCAGTTGATCAGTCAGTCTCTATTTTTATTTATTTTTTCTTCTAATGTGTCACTCCTTTTTTTCAGATTTTACTGCTTGAAATAGTGAATGTTTGTTTAATTTTTTGGTGGATATATACATATAGGTAAATATGTGTATGTATATAGAAAATAATTTACATACAAAGAAATACATATTTAATAAATAACTATTGCGGCAAATCGATCTCAAATAACTCAGTTACCTCTACCAGCAATTCACCGTCGGTGTTTTCATAAAGTGTTAGAAACATTCCCTCAAGTATTTATACATGAGGTTTGTTGGTTGACCCCTATCGCATTCATATGTAATGATTTCTCACTTAAAAAAAGCCTCTCATCACCTTCTAACAGGTTTATATATTTTGCTAGTATGCATGCCTTAGCATGCTTCTATCAATAGTGACTTAATAGTCCGAGATGTAGTAGTGTTAAAATTAAAAATCTTTACTAAATATTAGAATTTATCAGTTCACTCTCTTGAATTTTTTTTACAAAGTATATACATATTTATTTCATTTGCAACAAGGTAATAAAATGTCTGTGCTTGCAAAATTGTATGACGTGAGGATTTTTTTTTTTGAAAATTATACATGCTTCGGCATGCTTTAATTTTTTTTCTGTAAATTTATTTAATACTCATACAGATACAGATATAAAGTAAGATCCGTTTACATTCCGTTTTAAAATTTATGTATGCTTCAGCATGATTTTAGTTGAAGTCCATATTTATTCACTAAGTTTGTTTGATACTTATTCATACACATGTACATTCTTAAAGATAGGATATCAATATCCAATTTCCGTAGTTTATCTACATTTTCTAAAGATCTGATAGCTAAAGAAATAAATAGAGCGAAGATCTTTTATAATAATCCCATTTTCATATTGTAAAATTTCGTGTGCTAGCGCTTTCGATGGGAAAATGTACATACAACTTTGTAAAGGTTGTTTGTTAATATGAATGTGTAACTAGTATGTAGTGTGTTGAGAAGTTCTACAGCCCAATTATTATTTTTATCCAGCTGTACAGGGGGTCCAGCTTATAACTAGGCGTTCAAAGGAACTGCCAGAAAAAGTGAGAATTCAATAATTAAACAAGGCAAGTTATTGCCGGTTTATGTTCATTCATTAAAATCTGATTTTATTTTACATTTTGACTGCTTATATACTATTTTACATTCTTCAATTTTTGTGTTTCTTTATGTCTTTAGTTTTGCTATAACAACATAATTTATTAATAAAAATAAAAGTGTGTCATTTAAATATTATAAAGTAAGCGTTCTGTTAATTATTACAATGAACTGTGTTGCAATGCAATTAAACTATGATACAGTGTATTATAGTGAGTGAGGTACACTACAACTTTATAAAAAATGATAATATGATGTGTTGCTGAATATTGCACTATGTTATAGTTCATTTTAAACACTGAAGTTTTCGCAATATTTCATTCAGACCAACAAGTTTAGAGAATTCCACTACATTTAGTTAATTATCTTTCTTAAGACCCATCATTCCTAATCAATCCTGCAAAAAACAAGACAAACTAGATTTTTCGTTTTTAATTTTACTTTTATTTTTATTAAATTCAACATTTTGTGCATCTTTAAATTACTTTATACTATATTAAGCAGCTTTTTCTCATTTATTGAGTTAACTTTAATCGTAAACATTTTAATGGTGAGATCAATTTTTCTATGTTATACACTAAGTAAATCTTTACATATACCAATCCACTTATATGAACCATTAAAGCTAATTCTTTTCACATCATTCCTTTTAATGCTCAATTAAATCATTGTACTATTGATGCTTTCATATTAAGTAATGTTTAATCTTCTATTTATGTGTGAGTTTTCCAAAGTATTTACTAAAAAATTCCTTAGAATCATATGTTTGTAAGTTTTTTTTGGTACCCGTACCACTTCAAAAATATTTTCCATTGCCTTGGTTTTTAGCGTGCAGCTTTTATTTTCAGCTGTACTGACTATATAAACTTTGAGAACGTGTCAATTACAGTCTTCCAAAATCAACAATTTCTATTTTCTGTAGAATAGTTCTCCATTTCACTTAACTCAGCTCCATAAAAGATCATATATTCGTATCATTACAAGCACAAACAATTTTCGAGTTTTAATATGGAGTTCGTTTACTAAATTTCTTTTTAAAGACATTGAGTTGTTTAGAGATTTTTTCGAGAGTGTGGTGATCTACATGTTGCACTTTCAGCTATTTATACTAACATGTAGTTAATTTTCTAATCTATATATTTAATCGTACAACTCTTCAATTTATTTTTAATTATTTAATTTTTAGAATTGCTTTTCAATTTTATAACTCTCTTCCTTCTCTAATTTTATTTCACGTTGTAGTCCATCAATATGCATTTTAATATATTCTTGAATTATATCAGTGCCATAAGCTATATTATTAATTTGTTCTTTAGTTTGTCGATTTGAGTTTCCAGAAAAATTAACCGATATCATCGTTCTCTGACGGAGAACGATGATGATTCTGTATGTATACATTAGTAGTAATTAAAATCTTTTTATAGATTTCGAGTTCAAATTTATCATAATTTTTTGGTATTTCATCAAACATTAGAGAAAATAGTCCTAGTGTTAGAGCCCATATTTGACCACCAACTTGTATTTTATCTTTATTCAGTTTGAGCTCGTATCCAATTCATTTCTTCCTTCCAATACTGATAAGTCAGTATAAGTGTCTTCGGAATTGGAAGTCTGTGAGTAAAAATCATCGTCCTCATAGTCATTATCATTCTGCTAGTTCCTTTGGGGTACTTGTCTCTATCTTTACTGATGTTTTTTCAGGCTTTAAACTTGTATATTTTCAACTTCAGTCTTGATTTTACTTTATTCTTTCGTAAGAATTATTTTAATTTTTTCGAACTATTTACGAATTCAGTAAGAGTTTCTGTTATAGGTTTAAATGTATCTCTTAGTTGTTCACTTGTATCTATTTCACCAGTTCTTACATTACGAAGCTTTTTCTAATCAACACAATTCTTGTCAACACAAACTGCTTTAAAACTTTCTCATCCATGTTTGCTAAGGCAAATAACAGGTATCAGCAATCAAGTCAGCTTTTCAGGACTTGGTCTGGTTTTCAGATCAGCTTTTCAGGACCTGGTCTGGTTTTCAGAACAGCTTTTCAGGATCTGGTCTGGTTTTCAGATCAGCTTATCAGGACCTGGTCTGGTTTTCAGATCAGCTTTTCAGGACCTGGTCTGGTTTTCAGATCAGCTTTTCAGGACCTGGTCTGGTTTTCAGATCAGCTTTTCAGGACCTGGTCTGGTTTCCAGATCAGCTTATCAGGACCTGGTCTGGTTTTCAGATCAGGTTTTCAGGACCTGGTCTGGTTTTCAGATCAGCTTTTCAGGACCTGGTCTGGTTTTCAGGTCAGATGAAATAACTAAAGTCTATCTTTTATTAGCATTTTTTTTTTCTATAACGAAAATCGCGTAATTCAATATATTTGCTTATAATCAAAAATCCCTATTTATCCTTCCAACACTCTACAAATTTTTTAAAACTTGTCAAAATTCATATTACTGCCAACATGAACCTTCTAAACATGCTTCGTATTTTTCTCATCTTACTTAAACATTATAATTACATTTGCATTGTCTCTTATTAAATGCTTATAGCCATATTCATAAAAATTTTAAACAGCATTTCAAATGTTGTTTGAGCAAAATTCGCTAAAATTTTATTCATAATAGAATATTAGCTTAAAAAACGTTTTTTAACTTGCGTAAATCACCAAATCTTATAAATTAAATGCACCCATATCAAAAATAATTTTGTGTTGACGTCGTTGTAGTTTTGCTTCATGTTTATTTGTATTTTTAACTTTGCCTGTATGTATGTATGTATGTATGTATGCATGTATTAAGAATTATGCTATAAGTTTGGCACAAGTAGAATGAGTCATCATTCTTCTGTTGCCCATACAAAAATATACACGTACATATGTATGTATATTATTCTGCTTTCCACACGCAACATCAGCAAATATCATAATTGAAATGTATTAAGCTTCATTACCAGAAAAAAATAAATGTATAATAACCCATTCTTTTAATAATAAAATTATGTAATTTCTTTAAGTATTCATATTTGTAGTAGTATATAGATAATTTTAGTATAAATATATGTTCTTAAACTTGATATAGTAGTAGGGAACTGGGCATCTGGCTTAGATTAAAATTTTAAAGTTTCATTACCCATAACTCCGATAAAGGACACCCAGAAATTATTACATAACCCAAATCACTGACAGACTCAAATTTCCACGGTCAGGCAGACAGACATACACTTAATGTAAACAAAAACTCCTTATGTTAAAAAAATAAGAGTGACTTATTGAACCACCCTCGAAACATATTTAAAGGATTTATTGAACCACCCTCGTAGGTATCAAATTTCAAGAATTTTAAGATTTTCAAATTTTAATTACCCAAATTTAACAACTTCAGCAACAATTTAACAATTTTAATTGCGGTGGGAGCCCCAGAGGAACTGAGCATCTGGCTTAGATTAAAATTTTAAAGTTTCGTTACCCATAACTCCGACAAAGGACACCCAGAAATTATTACACAACCCAAATCACTGACAGACTCAAATTTCCACGGTCAGGCAGACAGACATACACTTAATGTAAACAAAAACTCCTTATGTTAAAAAAATAAGAGTGACTTATTGAACCACCCTCGAAAAATATTTAAAGGACTTATTGAACCACCCTCGTAGGTATCAAATTTCAAGAATTTTAAGATTTTCAAATTTTAATTACTCAAATTTAACAATTTCAGCAACAATTTAACAATTTTAATTGCGGTGGGAGCCCCAGTTCCCTACTACTATATCACGTTTAAGAACATATATTTATACTAAAATTATCTATATACTACTACAAATATGAATACTTAAAGAAATCACATCATTTCATTATTAAAAGAATGGGTTATTATACATTTATTTTTTTCTGGTAATGAAGCTTAATACATTTCAATTATGATATTTGCTGATGTTGCATGTGGAAAGCAGAATATACATACATATGTACGTGTATATTTTTGTATGGGCGACAGAAGAATGATGACTCATTCTACTTGTGCCAAACTTATAGCATAATTCTTAATACATGCATACATACATACATACATACAGGCAAAGTTAAAAATACAAATAAACATGAAGCAAAACTACAACGACGTCAACTCAAAATTATTTTTGATATGGGTGCATTTAATTTATAAGATTTGGTGATTTACGCAAGTTAAAAAACGTTTTTTAAGCTAATATTCTATTATGAATAAAATTTTAGCGAATTTTGCTCAAACAACATTTGAAATGCTGTTTAAAGTTTTTATAAATATGGCTATAAGCATTTAATAAGAGACAATGCAAATGTAATTATAATGTTTAAGTAAGATGAGAAAAATACGAAGCATGTTTAGAAGGTTCATGTTGGCAGTAATATGAATTTTGACAAGTTTTAAAAAATTTGTAGAGTGTTGGAAGGATAAATAGGGATTTTTGATTATAAGTAAATATATTGAATTAAACGATTTTCGTTATAGAAAAAAAAATACTGCTAATAAAAGATAGACTTTAGTTATTTCATCTGACCTGAAAACCAGACCAGGTCCTGAAAAGCTGATCTGAAAACCAGACCAGGTCCTGAAAACCTGATCTGAAAACCAGACCAGGTCCTGATAAGCTGATCTGGAAACCAGACCAGGTCCTGAAAAGCTGATCTGAAAACCAGACCAGGTCCTGAAAAGCTGATCTGAAAACCAGACCAGGTCCTGAAAAGCTGATCTGAAAACCAGACCAGGTCCTGATAAGCTGATCTGAAAACCAGACCAGATCCTGAAAAGCTGATCTGAAAACCAGACCAGGTCCTGAAAAGCTGATCTGAAAACCAGACCAGGTCCTGATAAGCTGACTTGATTGCTGATACCTGTTATTTGCCTTAGCAAACATGGATGAGAAAGTTTTAAAGCAGTTTGTGTTGACAAGAATTGTGTTGATTAGAAAAAGCTTCGTAATGTAAGAACTGGTGAAATAGATACAAGTGAACAACTAAGAGATACATTTAAACCTATAACAGAAACTCTTACTGAATTCGTAAATAGTTCGAAAAAATTAAAATAATTCTTACGAAAGAATAAAGTAAAATCAAGACTGAAGTTGAAAATATACAAGTTTAAAGCCTGAAAAAACATCAGTAAAGATAGAGACAAGTACCCCAAAGGAACTAGCAGAATGATAATGACTATGAGGACGATGATTTTTACTCACAGACTTCCAATTCCGAAGACACTTATACTGACTTATCAGTATTGGAAGGAAGAAATGAATTGGATACGAGCTCAAACTGAATGAAGATAAAATACAAGTTGGTGGTCAAATATGGGCTCTAACACTAGGACTATTTTCTCTAATGTTTGATGAAATACCAAAAAATTATGATAAATTTGAACTCGAAATCTATAAAAAGATTTTAATTACTACTAATGTATACATACAGAATCATCATCGTTCTCCGTCAGAGAACGATGATATCGGTTAATTTTTCTGGAAACTCAAATCGACAAACTAAAGAACAAATTAATAATATAGCTTATGGCATTGATATAATTCAAGAATATATTAAAATGCATATTGATGGACTACAACGTGAAATAAAATTAGAGAAGGAAGAGAGTTATAAAATTGAAAAGCAATTCTAAAAATTAAATAATTAAAAATAAATTGAAGAGTTGTACGATTAAATATATAGATTAGAAAATTAACTACATGTTAGTATAAATAGCTGAAAGTGCAACATGTAGATCACCACACTCTCGAAAAAATCTCTAAAACAACTCAATGTCTTTAAAAAGAAATTTAGTAAACGAACTCCATATTAAAACTCGAAAATTGTTTGTGCTTGTAATGATACGAATATATGATCTTTTATGGAGCTGAGTTAAGTGAAATGGAGAACTATTCTACAGAAAATAGAAATTGTTGATTTTTGAAGACTGTAATTGACACGTTCTCAAAGTTTATATAGTCAGTACAGCTGAAAATAAAAGCTGCACGCTAAAAACCAAGGCAATGGAAAATATTTTTGAAGTGGTACGGGTACCAAAAAAACTTACAAACATATGATTCTAAGGAATTTTTTAGTAAATACTTTGGAAAACTCACACATAAATAGAAGATTAAACATTACTTAATATGAAAGCATCAATAGTACAATGATTTAATTGAGCATTAAAAGGAATGATGTGAAAAGAATTAGCTTTAATGGTTCATATAAGTGGATTGGTATATGTAAAGATTTACTTAGTGTATAACATAGAAAAATTGATCTCACCATTAAAATGTTTACGATTAAAGTTAACTCAATAAATGAGAAAAAGCTGCTTAATATAGTATAAAGTAATTTAAAGATGTACAAAATGTTGAATTTAATAAAAATAAAAATAAAATTAAAAACGAAAAATCTAGTTTGTCTTGTTTTTTGCAGGATTGATTAGGAATGATGGGTCTTAAGAAAGATAATTAACTAAATGTAGTGGAATTCTCTAAACTTGTTGGTCTGAATGAAATATTGCGAAAACTTCAGTGTTTAAAATGAACTATAACATAGTGCAATATTCAGCAACACATCATATTATCATTTTTTATAAAGTTTTATGTACATTTTCCCATCGAAAGCGCTAGCACACGAAATTTTACAATATGAAAATGGGATTATTATAAAAGATCTTCGCTCTATTTATTTCTTTAGCTATCAGATCTTTAGAAAATGTAGATAAACTACGAAAATTGGATATTGATATCCTATCTTTAAGAATGTACATGTGTATGAATAAGTATCAAACAAACTTAGTGAATAAATATGGACTTCAACTAGAATCATGCTGAAGCATACATAAATTTTAAAACGGAATGTAAACGGATCTTACTTTATATCTGTATCTGTATGAGTATTAAATAAATTTACAGAAAAAAAATTAAAGCATTCCGAAGCATGTATAATTTTCAAAAAAAAAAATCCTCACGTCATACAATTTTGCAAGCACAGACATTTTATTACCTTGTTGCAAATGAAATAAATATGTATATACTTTGTAAAAAAAATTCAAGAGAGTGAACTGATAAATTCTAATAGTAAAGATTTTTAATTTTAACACTACTACATCTCGGACTATTAAGTCACTATTGATAGAAGCATGCTAAGGCATGCATACTAGCAAAATATATAAACCTGTTAGAAGGTGATGAGAGGCTTTTTTTAAGTGAGAAATCATTACATATGAATGCGATAGGGGTCAACCAACAAACCTCATGTATAAATACTTGAGGGAATGTTTCTAACACTTTATGAAAACACCGACGGTGAATTGCTGGTAGAGGTAACTGAGTTATTTGAGATCGATTTGCCGCAATAGTTATTTATTAAATATGTATTTCTTTGTATGTAAATTATTTTCTATATACATACACATATTTACCTATATGTATATATCCACCAAAAAATTAAACAAACATTCACTATTTCAAGCAGTAAAATCTGAAAAAAAGGAGTGACACATTAGAAGAAAAAATAAATAAAAATAGAGACTGACTGATCAACTGATACGTACACTCTGTCCGATAGGCAAACAAAGCACACTTAAACATTTCAGAAATATGTATGTACACAATACGCTGAACTTTAATAAAATGAGAAAAAAAATCATTTAGAACATCAAATGAATGCCATAGATGATCACCCTTCATAAAATAAACATATATGTACCTTATTAATGTAAACATATTATCAGTATAAAGCAACACAATTTTGGGAATTAAAATTTTAAAAATTTAATTACCCATAACGCTGACAGACAGAAATTTCGTCATACAAAATCATCTTGTATCCTAGAGGAACCGTCGAAAGGGTATACCTAAATTCAATGAAAACGAGTTCGTTTTCTGTTGATCGCTATTCAAGAAGAAAATAAGTTTTTTCATTATGATTTAACTAATTTAAAAGTACATTTAAATTCAGTCTCATATCTGTACTTCTTAACATAAAAATTAAAAATAAATGTTATCCAATTCTATATTATATGTATCTTAAATTCCAAGAAAGCTGTTATATGAAAGAATCTCCAGCGCTTCTAACTGCATTAGAGTTTAAGAAAAAATCTCCGTTTATTCAGTTGAATAAAATTTTAATTTGAAACAGTAAGCAAAGACATCAGCTTACTGCATTCTTATTCATAACCGTATAATAGAAAATATAACCACCAAAGTACAAATTCTAAAAGTCTTATAAATTAAACAATATAGAAAATAACATAATTTTTATAAACATGTAAGGTTTCAAAAGTAATTCAAATGATTTCATCGCAAAAGAAGTAGCGATTGTTTTCAACAATTATGAAAATAATAATTTCAATATAAAACTCCCTTTTGATTTTAAATGTTTATCAATAAAAAATAAACAGTAAGTTGAGTAACAAAAAACAAAAGAAAAAAACACTATCAGTATCTAAGCTGGAGCGCCGGATCACTTTCATTTAAAAATATTTATACATTTTTAAAAAGCAATGCAAGAAAAATAAATGTAGAAAGTGAAGAAAAAAGGCTATAGTTAGAAAAAATTGCATACCCCCAAAAATGACAAACGTTGACTAACTAACGTTGCGTCAACTTTAAAAATATGTAAATTAAGTATAAGAAATATTTCTATTATAGTTACTATTACTATAGAGTATGTATCTTCCAGAATTCAGTTTTACTTAAAACAGAAAATCTTCACAAACTTTTAACTAAATGCAGATAAAACAACGTTTTTATTTTCAGATAATACACAACAGCAACAAAAGATATCACATGACAAAAAAAAATGAGTTCAAAGATTGAGTTGTACTCTTATTTGTATGTCCGTACATACATACATACATACATACATAAAATCAATTTGTATGTATACATATCAAATTTCTTATCAACCCTGCAGATAATTCGACTAGTCCATACATGCATGTAAGGACTAGTCCAAAGAGGAGTTGGAGTACTCCAAAACTACTCCAAATATATGAAAAAAGGTAGTCGATAGTAGATTGTTAATGGCGGTCTGAGACATGTTTTGGGAATTCAAAACCGGGGAAAAAACAAAAACGATGGCAACCCTGTTACAAATGGGGGGATTTTGGGGATTTTCATGCTGAGAGTTTCTTGTCTGTGTGTGTGTGTGTGTGTGTGTGTGTGTGAGTTTGATTCTTTGTTTATGTGTATGTATACTTGTGTGCCCAGCTTTTGTTGTTATTGTAGAGAAACGTTGTGCTTACAGTGCATGGATGTATGTATATGTGGGTGTTGTATGTGTGTATGTGTGTGAGTTTGATTATTTCTGTCTATGGGAATGTATGTACACTTGTGTGTACAGGTTTTGTTGTTATTGTAGAGAAACGTTGTGCTTTCAGTGGATGTATACATACAGTGTATGTATGTGTGGGATGTTTGTGTGTATGTATGTGTGTGTGTATATGTGTGTGTTTTTGTATTTAATTGTATGTTTGTGGGTCTCAGATACTTTTGTCGTAGTGGCAGACAATCATTATACCCTGTAGGAAATGTCGATGGTGAAAATGTACTGAGTCGCTTTTGACTTTGTCACCAGTACTACTATATAATTATATCCCATTCAATAATTTTCACTTTAGACTTTTAGCATATGCTTGTCATTTAAAATCTACTAGTAACACTAAAACAATTGAATAGGTATGACTACGTGGTTCTTATTGGAACGTAGAGACATACCAACCAGACAGTTAGTTACTGTTATATTTCTATAATTTATGTACATACAAAAAGGTATGTATATTGACAAGTTGTTGCAAAATCTTTCCTTTTTACTGACAGATAGAATAAAACGTATTATACTATAATGGTCACTGTTTAGTGTTGACACAAAGACACTTGATCCCTGTCTGACTGCAGGGTAGTGACAACGAATTCGTGTGTATGTAGAATCATTATTTTTGTTGTTGTGAGTTGTCGTTGCTATGCATATGTATGGTTACTGTGCTCGTATGTATGCATGTATTTTCTTATTTCTGGGGAAATATTCTAGTAGCTGCAGATAGTGGCAACCCTGATATCTACTGAAAATGGAAGTGGAGAGGGAATGTATTTGATAATGTACATATATGTTTTTGGAGTAATGTACGCGATCGTATGGTGGGAGACGAAGGTGATGTTATGAAATCTTCGTTTATTTATTTAAGAAATATTGTTTCGTATTTCATGACAGAGCAGTTTGAATTGTATAATATTATAAAATTTCATTATGTATGTATGTTTGTGTATTACGTGATCACTTCTTTGTGTATGTGTGTGTGTGCCAGTATGTAAATGATTTTCTCGCGCTGATATTTATATGTAGGTAGAAATAAATTGTTTTCAATATCGACATTTGGTACTATAAAATACTATCATACATATATCTGAACTTCCCTAATCCTAGTATGTTTTTATACATTAACGAAAGTTTATTCATATTGAAATTTCTTATTTCAATACGGAAAAATATTAATTTACAGTATTCATTTATTAAACTCATTAGTTTTTAGGTATTTCAATATACATTTTCTATTATATTGAAAATTATTGAATTAATGTGAAGCATTCTTATTTTTAAGCTGCACATTTTCCCTGAGTGTATTGATTGCTTATCTATACATTGTGTTTTGACTAGACGAGGCTTCATATATTTTCATTATGTAGATATGTAGGTGTTATTGTTAAGATCTAATAAATACTTGAGCATTCCATGCAAATAATATTGGAGTATGTGGTCCAATCTAGATGAAACAGTCTAGTTACATCATAGTCTCATGTAATGCAGTCATGGATCATATCGTTTTCATACAACCATTCAATGCTGCACGATAAATATTCGTGTTTAAACGAATATGATCGTTCTTCTTAGGCACTCACAAATTGTATGCGAGTAGTCTATAACTATTCCATATGGGGTAGTTTTTGGGGTTAGTCCGATGTAATGCAACGTTGTACCATGTGGTCCAACCCTAGGTCATCGCAATGTTAAATCGACCACCTTGTTTTCATATATTTGGAGTAGTTTTGGAGTACTCCAACTCCTCTTTGGACTAGTCCTTACATGCATGTATGGACTAGTCGCATTATCTGCAGGGTTGATAAGAAATTTGATATGTATACATACAAATTAATTTTATGTGTGTATGTATGTATGTATGTATGTATGTATGTATGTATGTATGTACGTACATACAAATAAGAGTACAACTCAACCTTTGAATTCATTTTTTTTTTGTCATGTGATATCTTTTTGTTGTGTATTATCTGAAATTAAAAACGTTGTTTTATCTGCATTTACTTAAAAGTTTGTGAAGATTTTTTGTTTTAAGTAAAACTGAATTCTGGAAGATACATACTCTATAGTAATAGTAACTATAATAGAAATATTTCTTATACTTAATTTACATTTTTTTAAAGTTGACGCAACGTTAGTTAGTCAACGTTTGACATTTTTGGGGGTATGCAATTTTTTTTCTAACTATAGCCTTTTTTCTTCACTTTCTACATTTATTTTTGGAAATCTTGCATTGCTTTTTCATAAAATTTATAAACATTTTTAAATGAAACTGATCCGGCACTCCAGCTTAGATACTGATAGTGTTTTTTTCTTTTGTTTTTTGTTGCTCAACTTACTGTTTATTTTTTATTGATAAACATTTAAAAGCAAAAGGGAGTTTTATATTGAAATTATTATTTTCATAATTGTTGAAAACAATCGCTACTTCTTTTGCGATGAAATCATTTGAATTACTTTTGAGACCTTACATGTTTGTAAAAATTATGTTATTTTCTATATTGCTTAATTTATAAGACTTTTAGAATTTGTACTTTGGTGGTTATATTTTCTATTATACGATTATGAATAAGAATGCAGTAAGCTGATGTCTTTGCTTACTGTTTCAAATTAAAATTTTATTCAACTGAATAAAAGGAGATTTTTTCTTAAACTCTAATGCAGTTAGAAGCGCTGGAGATTCTTTCATATAACAGCTTTTTTTTTTGGAATTTTTGATACATAGTATAATATAGAATTGGATAACATTTATTTTTAATTTTTATGTTAAGAAGTACGGATATGAGACAGAATTTAAATGTACTTTTAAATTAGTTAAATCATAATGAACAAACATATTTTCTTCTTTAATAGCGATCAACAGAAAACGAACTCGTTTTCATATAATTTAGGTATACCCTATCGACGGCTCCTCTAGGATACAAGATGACTTTGTATGACGAAATTTCTGTTGCTTTATACTGATAATATGTTTACTTAATAAGATACATATACATATGTTTATTTTATGAAGGGTGAGCACCTATGGCTTTTATTTAATGTTCTATATGAATTTTTTTTCATTTTATTAAAGTTTAGCGTATTGTATATATATTTCTGAAATGTTTAAGTGTGTTATGTGTGCCCATCGGGCAGAGTGTACGTATTAGTTGGTCAGTCAGTCTCTGTTTTTATTTATTTTATTTTATTTTTTTTTCTTCTAATGTGCCACTCCTTTTTTCAGATTTTACTACTTGGAATAGGGAATTTTTGTATAATTTTTTGCTGGGTATATACATTAGGTATGTAGAAATTAGTTTAGATATAAAGAAATGCATGTTTAATAAACAACTATTGTATCAAATCGATCTCAAACAACTCAGTTACCTCTACCAGCAATTCACCGTTGGTGTTTTCATAAAGTGTTAGAAACAATGAAATATCTATGTTTTGAGAGAATTGTTCCCCTCAAGTATTTCTAAATGAGGTTTGAGGGGTCAATCACTGTCGCATTCATATGTTATGATTATTCACTTAAAATGGGTCATCATCACCATCAATCATCTCCGTATACAATAAATTCATGAGTTGGGTTGATCCAGATACAATTGCTGTCTCATCACCTTCTAACAGCTTTATATATTTTGCTAGTATGCATGCCTTAGCATGCTTCTATCGATAGTGATGTAAGAGTCCGAGACGTAGAGTGTTACAATTAAAAATCTTTACTATTAGAATTTACCAGTTCGCTCTTTTGAATTTTTACAAAGTAGATACATATGTATGTATTTCATTGACCACAAAATCATAAAATTTCTTTGCTTACAAAATTGTATGACGTGAGGATTTTTTTTTTTTTGAAATTATACATGCTTCAGCATGCTTTAATTTTTTTCTATAAATTTATGTAATACTAATACAGATACAGATATAAGTAAGATCTGTTTACTGTATATTTTAAAATTTATGCATGCTTCAGCATTATTCTAGTTGAAGCGTATATTCATTCACTAAGTTTGTTTGATACTTATTCATACACATTTACATTCTTAAAGATTGGATATCAAAGTCCAATTTCCGTAGTTTATCTATATTTTCTAAAGATCTGATAGCTAAAGAAATAAATAGAGTGAAGCTCTTCTATAATAATCCCATTTTCATATTGTAAAATTTTGCGTTCTAACGCTTTCGATGTGAAAATGTACATACAACTTTATAAAAAGTGATAATATGATGTGCTGCTGAATATTGCACTGAAGTTTTAGCAATATTTCATTCAGACCAACAAGTTTAGAGAATTCCACTACATTTAGTTAATTATCTTTTTTAAGACCCATCATTCCTAATCAATCCTACAAAAAACAACACAAACTAGATTTTTCGTTTTAATTTTATTTTTATTTTTATTAAATTCAACATTCATTCTTCAAATTACTTTATACTATATTAAGTAGCTTTTTCTCATTTTTGGAATGTTTAATCATAAACATTTTAATGGTGAGATGAATTTTTATATTTTATGCACTAAGTAAATCTTTATATATACCAATCCACTTATATGAACCATTAAAGCTAATTCTTTTGACAGCATTCATTTCAATGATCTATTAAATCATTCTAATATTGATGCTTTCATATTAAGTAATGTTTAATCTTCTATTTATGTATGAGTTTTCCCAAGTATTTTGTATTAAAAAATTCTTTAGAATCATCTGTTTGTAAGTTTTTTGGTACCCGTACCACTTCAAAAATATTTTCCATTGCCTTGGTTTTTAGAGTGCAGCTTTTATTTTCAGCTGTACTTTGAGAATGTGTTAATTACAGTCTTCAAAAATCAACAATTTCTATTTTCTGTAGAATAGTTCTACATTTTACCTAACTTAGCTCCATAAAACATCATATATTCCTGTCATTACATCTCTACAAGCACAAACAGTTGTTGAGATTTAATATGGAGTTCGTTTACTAAATTCCTTTTTAAAGACATTGAGTTGTTTCACAGATTTTTTCGAAAGTGTTGTGATCTACATCTTGCACTTTCAGCTATTTATACTAACATGTAGTTAATTTTCTAATCTATATATATATATTTAACCGTAAACTCTTCAATTTGTTTTTAATTATTTAATTTTTAGAATTGCTTTTTCAATTTTATAACTGTCTTCTTTCTCTAATTTTATTTCACGTTGTAGTTCCTCAATTCGCATTTAAATATATTCTTGAATATTAATGCTTTAAGCTATATTATTAATTTGTCTTGTATTTTATCTTCATTCCGTTTGAGGTAACTATCAACAATAGTTTGTATCTAATTCATTTATGCCGTCCAATACTGATACGTCAGTATAAATGTCTTCAGAATTGGAAGTCTATGAGTAAAATCATCGTCATCATCATTCTCAGTATTAGCATCATTAAATATGATGGTATTATCAAATATTGTTCCTTCTACTAGTTTCTTTGGGGTACTTGTCTATATCTTGAGTGAAGGTTTCTCAGGCTTTAAACTTGTATATTTTAAACTTCTGTCTTGATTTTACTTTCTTCTTTCATAAGAATTCTTTTAGTATTTTTAGAACTATTTATGAATTCTTCTGTTATAGGTTTAAATGTATCTTTTAGTTGTTCACTTGTATCTATTTCACCAGTTTTTATACTACGAAGCTTTTTCTTCAGCACATTTCTTGTCAACACCAACTGTTTTAAAATGTGCTCATCCATGTTTGCTAAGGGCTAATAACAGGTATCAGCAATCAGATCAGCTTTTCAGGACCTGGTCTGGTTTTCAGATCAGCTTATCAGGACCTGGTCTGGTTTTCAGATCAGCTTTTCAGGACCTGGTCTGGTTTTCAGATCAGCTTATCAGGACCTGGTCTGGTTTTCAGGTTCAGCTTTTCAGGACCTGGTCTGGTTTTCAGATCAGCTTATCAGGACCTGGTCTGGTTTTCAGTTCAGCTTTTCAGGACTTGGTCTGGTTTTCAGATCAGCTTATCAGGACCTGGTCTGGTTTTCAGATCAGCTTTTCAGGACCTGGTCTGGTTTTCAGATCAGCTTATCAGGAGCTGCTCTGGTTTTCAGATTAGCTTATCAGGAGCTGGTCTGGTTTTCAGATCAGCTTATCAGGTAACAGATCAGGCTATCAGGAGCTGTTCAGATTTTCATATCAAGATATCTGATTCAGATTTAGTTATTAGTATACAAGTAGCTAGCCATTTATAACATTTATATAAATGGAGTTTAAGGTCAGATGAAATACGAAAAAGTAAACTTTTATATATTTTAAATTATTATCTATAAGGATCATCGTTTAATTCACTATCTTTGCTTATAATCAAAAATCCATATTTATCCCTTCAACATGCTTTATATTTTTCTCACCTTACTTAAACATTAAAATTACATTATGATGATCTCTTATTAAATGTTTGGTGATTCTAGTATAAGTTTTACAGAAGTAGAATGAATCAACATTCTTATCTCTCCCCATACAAGAATATGCTTCCC
Source organism: Tachina grossa (assembly GCA_949987645.1). Lineage (NCBI taxonomy): Eukaryota > Metazoa > Arthropoda > Insecta > Diptera > Tachinidae > Tachina > Tachina grossa. Next base: position 106,809,428 of record OX465274.1, on the reverse strand, counting down.
ATACGCATCATCGTTAAATTACATATTGGAATTACTTTGGACTGAAATAACAGATTCACTATCTGTAAATTTTGTAATATCTTATTGTTTTAATTGATGAAATTAATTTATTCAGTTATTCATATTTGGATGGATAAAAAGATTTTGAGTATAAATAAATGTTCTCAAATTTAAGTCCATTAGGACTTTCTAGCAAGCCAATCATAGCTTTTTTTCGCAATTCGACAGGTCAACTATTGTTGCACGAATAGAATTTCGTATAAGGGAACTATGATTTATTTTTGAACTATCGTTCGATGAATCATCAAAATTTCGTACCAAGGTATTTTAGGTTGTTTTACTAAACGCATTTATGTAGCTAAATACATTTAATAACTATTATCTCTTATTATAAAAAAATAAACTTATGCAGCTATACGATATCAGAAAATATTTTCTGAAATCGTATAGCTATATTATTTTATTTTTTCTATAATAAGAGGTAAGGATGCATACTCATAATCAGAACAGCATAAAAATATCCTTTGTTTTGACTATGAGTATGCATCAATATTTATGAAATGCGTTTAGTTACAAAAAATGTGGTTAGTAAAACAACGTATATTTTAACAGCCTTATTTATAACACTTATTAGGGCTTTATAAAGACTTTTTAAGAAAAATTTTGTATCAAAATTTGATTTAAAAAGCCTTTACAAAGACTTAATATGTTTTATAAATAAGGCTGTAAGAGTTTAAAATCAGTATTTTGTATGATAATACTGACTTGAAACTCTTAAAATATTCTTTGTTTTGACTATGAGTAGGGGCCATTATCTCTTATTATAGAACAAATACAATAATATAGCTATATGATTTCAGAAAATATTTTCTGATATCGTATAGCTACATTATTTAATTTTTCTATAATAAGAGATAATATTTATGAAATACATTTCATAAATATTGGCACATACTCATAGTAAAAACAACCTAAAAATACCTTGGTTCGAAATATTGATGAATCATCAAAATTTCATACCATGCTATATCTATGTTGTTTTACTAATCGCATTTTGTAAATAAATGCATTTCATAAATATTATCTATTATTATAGAAAGAATAAAATAGTATGGTTATATGATATTAGAAAACATGATTTCTGATATCATATAATTATACTATTTTATTTTTCTATAATAAGAGATAATGACTCATACTCATAGTCAAAACAAAGGATATTTTTATGCTGTTTTGATTATGAGTATGCATCAATATTTATGAAATGCATTTAGTTATAAAATGCGGTTAGTATAACAAAGTATAATTTAAGAATTTAAAACCACAATTTTTATGGTAATACTGGTTTTAAACACTTAAAGCATACTTTGTTTTGACTATGAGCTTGAGCTGATATTTATGAAATCAATTTTATAAATATTGACTCATACCCTTAATCAAAACAACACAAATAATTCTTTGGTACGAAATTTTGATGATTCATCGAACGATAGTTCAAAAATAAATCATAGTTCCCTTATACGAAATTCTATTCGTGCAACAATAGTTGACCTGTCGAATTGCGAAAAAAAGCTATGATTGGCTTGCTAGAAAGTCCTAATGGACTTAAATTTGAGAACATTTATTTATACTCAAAATCTTTTTATCCATCCAAATATGAATACCTGAATAAATTAATTTCATCAATTAAAACAATTAGATATTACAAAATTTACAGATAGTGAATCTGTTATTTCAGTCCAAAGTAATTCCAATATGATATTTAACGATGATGCGTATGGGAAGCATATTTTTGTATGGGGAGAGATAAGAATGTTGATTCATTCTACTACCAGACCAGCTCCTGAAAAGCTGATATGATTGCTGATACCTGTTATTTGCCCTGGATGAGAAAATTTTAAAACAGTTGGTGTTGACAAGAAATGTGTTGAAGAAAAAGCTTCGTAGTATAAAAACTGGTGAAAAAGATACAAGTGAACAACTAATAGATACATTTAAACCTATAGCAGAAGAATTCATAAATAGTTCTAAAACTATTAAAAGAATTCTTATGAAAGAAGAAAGTAAAATCAAGACAGAAGTTGAAAATATACAAGCTTAAAGCCTGAGAAACCTTCACTCAAGATATAGACAAGTACCCCAAAAGAAACTAGTAGAAGGAACAATATTTGATAATACCATCATATTTAATGATGCTAATACTGAGAATGATGATGACTATGATTTTACTCATAGACTTCCAATTCTGAAGACATTTATACTGACTTATCAGTATTGGAAGGCATAAATGAATTAGATACAAACTATTGTTGATAGTTACCTCAAACGGAATGAAGATAAAATACAAGACAAATTAATAATATAGCTTAAAGCATTAATATTCAAGAATATATTTAAATGCAAATTGAGGAACTACAACGTGAAATAAAATTAGAGAAAGAAGACAGTTATAAAATTGAAAAAGCAATTCTAAAAAGTAAATAATTAAAAACAAATTGAAGAGTTTACGGTTAAATATATAGATTAGAAAATTAACTACATGTTAGTATAAATAGCTGAAAGTGCAAGATGTAGATCACAACACTTTCGAAAAAATCTGTGAAACAATTCAATGTCTTTAAAAAGGAATTTAGTTAACGAAGTCCATATTAAATTTCAACAACTGTTTGTGCTTGTAGAGATGTAATGACAGGAATATATGATGTTTTATGGAGCTAAGTTAGGTGAAATGTAGAACTATTCTACAGAAAATAAAAATTGTTGATTTTTGAAGACTGTAATTGACACATTCTCAAAGTACAGCTGAAAATAAAAGCTGCACTCTAAAAACCAAGGCAATGGAAAATATTTTTGAAATGGTACGGGTACCAAAAAACTTACAAACAGATGATTCTAAAGAATTTTTTAATACAAAATACTTGGGAAAACTCATACATAAATAGAAGATTAAACATTACTTAATATGAAAGCATCAATATTAGAATGATTTAATAGATCATTGAAAGGTATGATGTGAAAAGAATTAGCTTTAATGGTTCATATAAGTGGATTGGTATATATAAAGATTTACTTAGTGCATAAAATATAAAAATTCATCTCACCATTAAAATGTTTATGATTAAACATTCCAAAAATGAGAAAAAGCTACTTAATATAGTATAAAGTAATTTGAAGAATGAATGTTGAATTTAATAAAAATAAAAATAAAATTAAAACGAAAAATCTAGTTTGTGTTGTTTTTTGTAGGATTGATTAGGAATGATGGGTCTTAAAAAAGATAATTATCTAAATGTAGTGGAATTCTCTAAACTTGTTGGTCTGAATGAAATATTGCTAAAACTTCAGTGCAATATTCAGCAGCACATCATATTATATATATATATTTTAAATATCAAAAGATAGTACTTTTAAAATTTAAAGAGCAAATTAGTCTTAAAGAAACCTTCAAACAATCATCATTCATTAATTTATCGGCAAATACAATGAGCCAAATTAGACGTACTCTAAACCAATTTTTAAGAGATTTCGAAAGCTTCAGGCTTTTTGATCATTGGGAGATGATCAAATTTTTCGAAAATATGCTAGATGAGAACGAAGAATATTGTATCATGGAAGATGAAGACAATACAGAAGGACACTTCAAAAGCTGTCCTTGGTATGATCCTGAGTGTGAGGAAGGACCTGATACTTGCAGATGTACAATATATTTTTTGCGCAAAAGTATATTAGAAAATTTAATAATTAGATACTATGAAATGTTTCCATCATTATAATAAAAATAAATAAAATTAAATTAAATTATTCCTTGTTTTGTATTTTTTTTTTAAGGATATTTAGGAATCATTTATTCGAATAGAAAATTACAGAAACTTGTATGTAGTGAAAAATATAAGGACTTATCCGATTGTCTAAATTGTTTCTCTTTATGAAAATATGAAATTTAATGGAATTTCATAATATTGTGAAATTCAATTTGTTTTGTGCAGAACCTCTCAGGGAAAACAAGACTGTGCATGTTTAAGCGATATGAAAACAAGAATTTGCAAATAAGCAAAAACGAAAGTTTTTTTGATTCAACGGAGTAAAGCCAATAAAGAAATAAACACTTTGGAAAATTAATGTATAAATACAACATTAATCACTACTCAACATATAGCATTATGAAAGCATCAATAGTAGAACGATTTAATAGAACATTGAAAGGAATGATGTGGAAAGAATTTAGTTATAATGGTTCATATAAGTGGATTGATATATACAAAGATTTACTCAATGCATACAATAGAAAAGTTCATCCTACCATTAAAATGGCTCCTATTAAAGTCAACTCAACAAATGAGGAAAAGCTGCTAAATACAGTATACAGTCATTTGAAAATGTATAAAATGTCAAAATTTAATGTGGGAGATCATGTTCGCATAAGCAAATATAAGCACACATTTGAAAAAGGTTATACTCCAAATTGGACTACAGAAATTTTCACAATTACAAGAGTTCAAAATACAAATCCTGCAACATACATATTAGAAGACTATCTTGGCAATCCTATTAAAGGTGGCTTCTATACTGAGGAACTTTCAAAAACTAGATTTCCAAATACATATCTAGTTGAAAAGGTTCTTAAAATTAAAGGGAAGGAGGTATATGTTAAATGGCTGGGATTTTCTAATCAACACAATTCTTGGATAAGTAAAGATGAAATATTATAGTTGGAAGAAAAACTAAATTAGAAACAACAACAACATCAATTGCAACAACAACAATAGCATTAATATTAAGAAACTAATGTTAATTTTAAAATGAGAAAAAGTTTTAAATAAAATATGTAAATCATACTTATAAACCATACTGTGTACTAAACATTATTTAATTGTAATCAGACTGTTATAATGTCAATAACACTTACTCTGAGCTCTAACTCATCAGAACTATCTGCTAGTTACTTTCCTCCTATTGAATTACATGGTGCATATGAGTGTGCTCTAACTGATTTTCATTCATACAACAGTATTCCAAATGTAGACACCTACAACAATATGTTTCATATAGGGGAACATATAATTGAAATACCAATTGGATCTTACGAATTAAATAATATAGTTGATTTTATAGAAGAGGAATACAAACGACTCTGCCCAGCAAATAAGATTTTTATTGAAGCCAATAACAATACAATGCAAGTTAAAGTTAATAGTTCCAAGGATCCTGTATATTTTAATAAAGACAATACAATTGGAAAACTTTTAGGATTCAATAGCAAAATCCTAACACCAAACAAATATTATTATTCAGATCTTCCAGTTAATATTTTTAAAGTGAATCTCTTGCGAATTGAAAGTAGTATCGCTATAAACACATATATGAATAACTCGAAATCGCATACACTTCATGAATTTCCGATTAATGTGCCTCCAGGCTATAAAATAGATGAGGTTCCAAGAAATCTTATCTATTTACCTGTAAACACCAGAGAGATAAGTTCACTAGCGCTGCGCGTACTGGATCAACACGGTGATTTAATTAATTTCCGAGGAGAGGAAATTACAATACGAATACATTTAAGGCCAACTAAATAATGCTAATATCCAACACAAATACATTGAAAAATATAGCACCAAGAACAACAACAACAACATTAAAGCGACCATCTCAACAAAAAGCTCTAACAACATCAAATAAAAATTTTCTAAAGTCCTTAAATTTTAAATTGAAGACAAAATGAGTTCAATAATAGATGTCTTAGATAAACCCTTGTCTGATGAGAATATAATCAAAAAGGACTATCATACATATGTACCATACTTACAATCTTACAACAATAATGATGAAATTAGAATTTCAATACAAAATCAAGATTTGTATGTGCTACCCAGTGAGAGCTACATTTATGTAGAGGGGTTTGTTGCCGATGATAATAAGGCCAAATCTTCTTCTTCTTCTTCGGAGAACTTTTTATTAAAAAACAACTTTGTGGCATATCTATTTGATGAAATTCGCTATGAGCTCAATGGAATTGAAATTGACCATACAAGATATTTAGGAGCCACAAGCACTATAAAAAATTTGGTTTCTCTGTCACCAACAGAAAGCAATGTGATGAAAAATGCTGGATGGAACAAAATTGACGATGTCACTCTTGAAAATAGATTTTTCAATTTTTATGTACCTCTAAAAATGCTTCTAGGATTCGCCGAAGACTACAACAAAGTTATACTAAATGGAAAACATGAATTGATACTCTTGCGCAATAAGAATGATGAAGATCTTGTACGCTCGAGTGTTTCTACTGAAAAAGCTAAACTTACAATTTCACTCATCTCATGGAGAATCCCACATGTACAATTATCCGACTTTAGCAAATTGAATATGATAAAAATTATTGACAATGGTGCTTCTATACCTATGGCATTTCGCAGTTGGGATTGTCATGTTAATCCACAATTAAACACAGGTACTAGCCATATTTGGAATGTTAAACTGGCTGCAAATAGAGAACGCCCCCGTTTTTTATTGATTGCTTTTCAACAAGAAAATAGGTTTGTTCATTGTGATTTGACTAACTTAAAAGTACATTTAAATTCAGTCTCATATCCATATGATGATCTTAACATAAAGTTCAAAAATGAACGATATGCAATTCTATATGATATGTATCTAAGATTCCAACAAAGCACCTATATGAAAGAATCTCAACCGCTTCTATATGCATCAGAGTTTAAGACAAAAGCTCCTATTATTGTAGTAGATGTCATTCATCAGAATGAATCACTCAATAATGGACCGATTGATATAAAAATAGCATTTGAAACAGCAACTAATATTGCAGCAAAGACATCAGCTTACTGCATTCTTATTCATGATCGCATAATAGAATATATACCCATCAAAGGACAAGTTCGAAAAGTCTTATAAATTGAGTAATATGGAAAATAACACAATTTTTATAGACGTACAAGGTTTCAAAAGTAATTCAAATGATTTCATCGCAAAAGAAGTAGCGATTGTTTTCAACAATTATGAATATAACAATTTCATTATAAAACCACCTTTTGATTTTAAATGCTTATCAATAAAAAAGCAAAGAGAAGCAAAGTGGCTAACGAAAAACTATCATCACCTCAGCTGGACTGCTGGATCAGTTTCTTTTGAAAGCGTTTGCAATTTTTTTAAAGCCAACGCAAGATGTTCTAAAATTTATGTAAAAGGTGAAGAGAAAAGACGATGGTTGGAAAAAATCTTATGCCGAAAAATTTTTAACGTTGAGGATATAGGCTGTATCAACTTTAAACAAATGGAGATTAAGTATCCAGAATATTTTTATTGTAATTATCATAAACTTGGTGTTTGCGCATTAAAAAATGCTATTTTACTAACAAAAGAAATATCTTGCTTTAAATGAATTTTTTCACTCTTTAAAATATTAATGTATGTATTATTATAAAATTTTAAAAAATTTTAAGCAATAAATGTATAGAAAAATAAAAAATCTACAAGTGTTTTCTTATTTCAAATACAAACTACATAAAGGAAAGAGAAGGAAGTGGGAAGGAGGAGGAAAATTTAGCATTTTTGCTAACTTGCAAATTTTTACTTTTTGTTTCTCTGCTTATGACTGTAGTTAGTTGAAACTTTGCTGCTTTAAAATAATCGTAGACAAAGAAAATGATTATGTTGCAAAATATAAATGTATTCTACACAGCCACAAAATATTCCACGCACAAGTTCTTTCGATCGTACATACATACATACATACATCATACACACATACATACATACATACATCATACACACATACATACATACATACATCATACACACATACATACAAATATATTTCTTAAACAAATAAACAGAATATAAGCTTACCAGCGACAAACAAGCTGGACCCCCCACACACAAGCATTAGGGGCGTTCACATACATGAGAACGTTTTATAAATAAATAAAATAATTTATTTAATTAATAAATTAAAATAATTTATTTAATTATTTTATTCATTTATTTAATTATTTTATTTTATAAGAATTTATTAGCGTGAGGAAATCACACAAGCACATTCCCATGATTCATATGAGACCATATGACCTAGTAGTTATCAAATCTACTTTCTCTGATATTACTGATGTAGTATTACGATAACAAATTTCTACAGTCTGGCAACACTGGGAGCATTAGAAAATAATAATCATGTTTTGCCGTCGGCATTTGAAAAAATAATAATCATGTTTTGCCGTCGGCATTAGGAAAAATTATCATGCATTGCCGTAGGCATTAGGAAAAATTATCATGCATTGCCGTAGGCATTAGGAAAAATTATCATGCATGCCGTATGCATTAGGAAAAAAATAATAATCATGTTTTCCCGTCGTCATTAGGAAAAATCATTTTCCCGTCGGCATTTGAAAAAATTATATTCATGTTTTGCCGTCGGCATTAGGAAAAATTAATAAACATGTTTTGCCGTAGACATTAGGAAAAATTAATAATCACTATTTCACCATTGGTATTAGAAAAAATCATTTTCATGATTTTCCCGTCGGCATTTGAAAATAATTATGTATTGCCGTAGGCATTAGGAAAAAGACAGACTTATTGAACCACCCTCGAAAAATATTTAAACGACTTATCGAACCACCCTCGTAGGTATCAAATTTCAAGAATTTTAAAATTTTCAAATTTTAATTACCCAAATTTAACAATTTCAGCAACAATTTAACAATTTTAATTGTCCCAGAATGCCCAGTTCACAACTACTTCTATATGATTTTTTTTCCATTTTATTAAAGTTCAGCGTATTGTATATATATTTCTGAAATGTTTAAGTGTGTTATGTGTGCCCATCGGGCAGAGTGTACGTATTAGTTGGTCAGTCAGTCTATTTTTATTTATTTAATTTTTTTTCTTCTAATGTGCCACTCCTTTTTTCAGATTTTACTACTTGGAATAGAGAATTTTTGTATAATTTTTTGCTGGGTATATACATTAGGTATGTAGAAATTAGTTTAGATACAAAGAAATGCATGTTTAATAAACAACTATTGTATCAAATCGATCTCAAATAACTCAGTTACCTCTACCAGCAATTCACCGTTGGTGTTTTCATAAAGTGTTAGAAACAATGAAATATCTTTGTTTTGAGAGAATTGTTCCCCTCAAGTATTTCTACATGAGGTTTGAGGGGTCAATCACTGTCGCATTCATATGTAATGATTATTCACTTAAAAAGGTCATCATCACCATCAATCATCTCCGTATACAATACATTCATGAGTTGGGTTGATCCAGATACAATTGCTGTCTCATCGCCTTCTAACAGCTTTATATATTTTGCTAGTATGCATGCCTTAGCATGCTTCTATCGATAGTGACGTAAGAGTCCGACACGTAGAGTTTTACAATTAAAAATCTTTACTAATAGAATTTACCAGTTCGCTCTTTTGAATTTTTACAAAGTAGATACATATGTATGTATGTATTTCATTGACCACAAAATCATAAAATTTCTTTGCTTACAAAATTGTATGACGTGAGGATTTTTTTTTTTTGAAATTATACATGCTTCGGCATGCTTTCATTTTTTTCTATAAATTTATGTAATACTCATACAGATACAGATATAAAGTAAGAACTGTACACTGTATATTTTAAAATTTATGCATGCTTCAGCATGATTCTAGTTGAAGCGTATATTCATTCACTATGAATATGAATGAAATATTGCTAAAACTTCAGTGCAATATTCAGCAGCACATCATATTATCACTTTTTATAAAATTGTATGTATATTTTCCCATCGAAAGTGCTAGCACGCAAAATTTTACTATTTGAAAATGGGATTATTATAGAAGATCTTCACTTTATTTATTTCTTTAGCTATCAGATCTTTAGAAAATATAGATAAACTACGGAAATTGGACTTTGATATCCAGTCTTTAAGAATGTACATGTGTATGAATAAGTATCAAACAAACTTAGTGAATGAATATACGCTTCAACTAGAATCATGCTGAAGCATGCATAAATTTTAAAATATACAGTGTACAGATCTTACTTTATATCTGTATCTGTATGTGTATTACATAAATTTATAGAAAAAAATGTAAGCATGCCGGGGCATGTATAATTTCAAAAAAAAAATCCTCACGTCATACAATTTTGTAAGCAAAGAAATTTTATGATTTTGTGGTCAATGAAATACATACATACATATGTATCTACTTTGTAAAAATTCAAAAGAGCGAACTGGTAAATTCTATTAGTAAAGATTTTTAATTGTAACACTCTACATGTCGGACTCTTACGTCACTATCGATAGAAGCATGCTAAGGCATGCATACTAGCAAAATATATAAAGCTGTTAGAAGGCGATGAGACAGCAATTGTATCTGGATCAACCCAACTCATGAATGTATTGTATACGGAGATGATTGATGGTGATGATGACCTTTTTAAGTGAATAATCATTACATATGAATGCGACAGTGATTGACCCCTCAAACCTCATGTAGAAATACTTGAGGGGAACAATTCTCTCAAAACATAGATATTTCATTGTTTCTAACACTTTATGAAAACACCAACGGTGAATTGCTGGTAGAGGTAACTGAGTTATTTGAGATCGATTTGATACAATAGTTGTTTATTAAACATGCATTTCTTTGTATCTAAACTAATTTCTACATACCTAATGTATATACCCAGCAAAAAATTATACAAAAATTCTCTATTCCAAGTAGTAAAATCTGAAAAAAGGAGTGGCACATTAGAAGAAAAAAAATTAAATAAATAAAAATAGACTGACTGACCAACTAATACGTACACTCTGCCCGATGGGCACACATAACACACTTAAACATTTCAGAAATATATATACAATACGCTGAACTTTAATAAAATGGAAAAAAAATCATATAGAAGTAGTTGTGAACTGGGCATTCTGGGACAATTAAAATTGTTAAATTGTTGCTGAAATTGTTAAATTTGGGTAATTAAAATTTGAAAATTTTAAAATTCTTGAAATTTGATACCTACGAGGGTGGTTCGATAAGTCGTTTAAATATTTTTCGAGGGTGGTTCAATAAGTCTGTCTTTTTCCTAATGCCTACGGCAATACATAATTATTTTCAAATGCCGACGGGAAAATCATGAAAATGATTTTTTCTAATACCAATGGTGAAATAGTGATTATTAATTTTTCCTAATGTCTACGGCAAAACATGTTTATTAATTTTTCCTAATGCCGACGGCAAAACATGAATATAATTTTTTCAAATGCCGACGGGAAAATGATTTTTCCTAATGACGACGGGAAAACATGATTATTATTTTTTTCCTAATGCATACGGCATGCATGATAATTTTTCCTAATGCCTACGGCAATGCATGATAATTTTTCCTAATGCCTACGGCAATGCATGATAATTTTTCCTAATGCCGACGGCAAAACATGATTATTATTTTTTCAAATGCCGACGGCAAAACATGATTATTATTTTCTAATGCTCCCAGTGTTGCCAGACTGTAGAAATTTGTTATCGTAATACTACATCAGTAATATCAGAGAAAGTAGATTTGATAACTACTAGGTCATATGGTCTCATATGAATCATGGGAATGTGCTTGTGTGATTTCCTCACGCTAATAAATTCTTATAAAATAAAATAATTAAATAAATGAATAAAATAATTAAATAAATTATTTTAATTTATTAATTAAATAAATTATTTTATTTATTTATAAAACGTTCTCATGTATGTGAACGCCCCTAATGCTTGTGTGTGGGGGGTCCAGCTTGTTTGTCGCTGGTAAGCTTATATTCTGTTTATTTGTTTAAGAAATATATTTCTATGTATGTGTGTATGATGTATGTATGTATGTATGTGTGTATGATGTATGTATGTATGTATGTGTGTATGATGTATGTATGTATGTATGTACGATCGAAAGAACTTGTGCGTGGAATATTTTGTGGCTGTGTAGAATACATTTATATTTTGCAACATAATCATTTTCTTTGTCTACGATTATTTTAAAGCAGCAAAGTTTCAACTAACTACAGTCATAAGCAGAGAAACAAAAAGTAAAAATTTGCAAGTTAGCAAAAATGCTAACTTTTCCTCCTCCTTCCCACTTCCTTCTCTTTCCTTTATGTAGTTTGTATTTGAAATAAGAAAACACTTGTAGATTTTTAATTTTTCTATACATTTATTGCTTAAAATTTTTTAAAATTTTATAATAATACATACATTAATATTTTAAAGAGTGAAAAAATTCATTTAAAGCAAGATATTTCTTTTGTTAGTAAAATAGCATTTTTTAATGCGCAAACACCAAGTTTATGATAATTACAATAAAAATATTCTGGATACTTAATCTCCATTTGTTTAAAGTTGATACAGCCTATATCCTCAACGTTAAAAATTTTTCGGCATAAGATTTTTTCCAACCATCGTCTTTTCTCTTCACCTTTTACATAAATTTTAGAACATCTTGCGTTGGCTTTTAAAAAATTGCAAACGCTTTCAAAAGAAACTGATCCAGCAGTCCAGCTGAGGTGATTATAGTTTTTCGTTAGCCACTTTGCTTCTCTTTGCTTTTTTATTGATAAGCATTTAAAATCTTTTGCGATGAAATCATTTGAATTACTTTTGAAACCTTGTACGTCTATAAAAATTGTGTTATTTTCCATATTACTCAATTTATAAGACTTTTCGAACTTGTCCTTTGATGGGTATATATTCTATTATGCGATCATGAATAAGAATGCAGTAAGCTGATGTCTTTGCTGCAATATTAGTTGCTGTTTCAAATGCTATTTTTATATCAATCGGTCCATTATTGAGTGATTCATTCTGATGACTGACATCTACTACAATAATAGGAGCTTTTGTCTTAAACTCTGATGCATATAGAAGCGGTTGAGATTCTTTCATATAGGTGCTTTGTTGTTTTTTTGAACTTTATGTTAAGATCATCATATGGATATGAGACTGAATTTAAATGTACTTTTAAATTAGTCAAATCACAATGAACAAACTTATTTTCTTGTTGAAAAGCAATCAATAAAAAACGGGGGCGTTCTCTATTTGCAGCCAGTTTAACATTCCAAATATGGCTAGTACCTGTGTTTAATTGTGGATTAACATGACAATCCCAACTGCGAAATGCCATAGGTATAGAAGCACCATTGTCAATAATTTTTATCATATTCAATTTGCTAAAGTCAGATAATTGTACATGTGGGATTCTCCATGAGATGAGTGAAATTGTAAGTTTAGCTTTTTCAGTAGAAACACTCGAGCGTACAAGATCTTCATCATTCTTATTGCGCAAGAGTATCAATTCATGTTTTCCATTTAGTATAACTTTGTTGTAGTCTTCGGCGAATCCTAGAAGCATTTTTAGAGGTACATAAAAATTGAAAAATCCATTTTCAAGAGTGACATCGTCAATTTTGTTCCATCCAGCATTTTGCATCACATTGCTTTCTGTTGGTGACAGAGAAACCAAATTTTTTATAGTGCTTGTGGCTCCTAAATATCTTGTATGGTCAATTTCAATTCCATTGAGCTCATAGCGAATTTCATCAAATAGATATGCCACAAAGTTGTTTTTTAATAAAAAGTTCTCCGAAGAAGAAGAAGAAGATTTGGCCTTATTATCATCGGCAACAAACCCCTCTACATAAATGTAGCTCTCACTGGGTAGCACATACAAATCTTGATTTTGTATTGAAATTCTAATTTCATCATTATTGTTGTAAGATTGTAAGTATGGTACATATGTATGATAGTCCTTTTTGATTATATTCTCATCAGACAAGGGTTTATCTAAGACATCTATTATTGAACTCATTTTGTCTTCAATTTAAAATTCAAGGACTTTAGAAAATTTTTATTTGATGTTGTTAGAGCTTTTTGTTGAGCTGGTCGCTTTAATGTTGTTGTTGTTGTTCTTGGTGCTATATTTTTCAATGTATTTGTGTTGGATATTAGCATTATTTAGTTGGCCTTAAATGTATTCGTATTGTAATTTCCTCTCCTCGGAAATTAATTAAATCACCGTGTTGATCCAGTACGCGCAGCGCTAGTGAACTTATCTCTCTGGTGTTTACAGGTAAATAGATAAGATTTCTTGGAACCTCATCTATTTTATAGCCTGGAGGCACATTAATCGGAAATTCATGAAGTGTATGCGATTTCGAGTTATTCATATATGTGTTTATAGCGATACTACTTTCAATTCGCAAGAGATTCACTTTAAAAATATTAACTGGAAGATCTGAATAATAATATTTGTTTGGTGTTAGGATTTTGCTATTGAATCCTAAAAGTTTTCCAATTGTATTGTCTTTATTAAAATATACAGGATCCTTGGAACTATTAACTTTAACTTGCATTGTATTGTTATTGGCTTCAATAAAAATCTTATTTGCTGGGCAGAGTCGTTTGTATTCCTCTTCTATAAAATCAACTATATTATTTAATTCGTAAGATCCAATTGGTATTTCAATTATATGTTCCCCTATATGAAACATATTGTTGTAGGTGTCTACATTTGGAATACTGTTGTATGAATGAAAATCAGTTAGAGCACACTCATATGCACCATGTAATTCAATAGGAGGAAAGTAACTAGCAGATAGTTCTGATGAGTTAGAGCTCAGAGTAAGTGTTATTGACATTATAACAGTCTGATTACAATTAAATAATGTTTAGTACACAGTATGGTTTATAAGTATGATTTACATATTTTATTTAAAACTTTTTCTCATTATAAAATTAACATTAGTTTCTTAATATTAATGCTATTGTTGTTGTTGCAATTGATGTTGTTGTTGTTTCTAATTTAGTTTTTCTTCCAACTATAATATTTCATCTTTACTTATCCAAGAATTGTGTTGATTAGAAAATCCCAGCCATTTAACATATACCTCCTTCCCTTTAATTTTAAGAACCTTTTCAACTAGATATGTATTTGGAAATCTAGTTTTTGAAAGTTCCTCAGTATAGAAGCCACCTTTAATAGGATTGCCAAGATAGTCTTCTAATATGTATGTTGCAGGATTTGTATTTTGAACTCTTGTAATTGTGAAAATTTCTGTAGTCCAATTTGGAGTATAACCTTTTTCAAATGTGTGCTTATATTTGCTTATGCGAACATGATCTCCCACATTAAATTTTGACATTTTATACATTTTCAAATGACTGTATACTGTATTTAGCAGCTTTTCCTCATTTGTTGAGTTGACTTTAATAGGAGCCATTTTAATGGTAGGATGAACTTTTCTATTGTATGCATTGAGTAAATCTTTGTATATATCAATCCACTTATATGAACCATTATAACTAAATTCTTTCCACATCATTCCTTTCAATGTTCTATTAAATCGTTCTACTATTGATGCTCTCATAATGCTATATGTTGAGTAGTGATTAATGTTGTATTTATGCATTAATTTTCCAAAGTGTTTATTTCTTTATTGGCTTTACTCCGTTGAATCAAAAAAACTTTCGTTTTTGCTTATTTGCAAATTCTTGTTTTCATATCGCTTAAACATGCACAGTCTTGTTTTCCCTGAGAGGTTCTGCACAAAACAAATTGAATTTCACAATATTATGAAATTCCATTAAATTTCATATTTTCATAAAGAGAAACAATTTAGACAATCGGATAAGTCCTTATATTTTTCACTACATACAAGTTTCTGTAATTTTCTATTCGAATAAATGATTCCTAAATATCCTTTAAAAAAAATACAAAACAAGGAATAATTTAATTTAATTTTATTTATTTTTATTATAATGATGGAAACATTTCATAGTATCTAATTATTAAATTTTCTAATATACTTTTGCGCAAAAAATATATTGTACATCTGCAAGTATCAGGTCCTTCCTCACACTCAGGATCATACCAAGGACAGCTTTTGAAGTGTCCTTCTGTATTGTCTTCATCTTCCATGATACAATATTCTTCGTTCTCATCTAGCATATTTTCGAAAAATTTGATCATCTCCCAATGATCAAAAAGCCTGAAGCTTTCGAAATCTCTTAAAAATTGGTTTAGAGTACGTCTAATTTGGCTCATTGTATTTGCCGATAAATTAATGAATGATGATTGTTTGAAGGTTTCTTTAAGACTAATTTGCTCTTTAAATTTTAAAAGTACTATCTTTTGATATTTAAAATATCTATACCATCATCTATATTCCATACTTCTTTTTTAGCACTCTATCTCTCTCTATCCCTTTTCTCTCTATAACCATCTCTTTCTGTCTATCACTATCCCCCACTTATTCACTATTTCACCATAAATATTTTCGATTAGACTTCTAGAAGTCATCATCGCTACTTTTAAGATCATTTTCAGTTAAACATTTAAAGTGAGCAGAAGTAAATAAAAAATGGAGTCTACAACAAATCTAACATCAAAATTTAATTCACTAAAAAATAAAACCTTAATCCACATAAAGGAGCTTGAGACATCAATTAAATACACAATTCGAAAAGTGACAAGAGTAACAACAAAATATGGGCCAACACTAAAAGTCGAAATGGAAAACCACATAATGTTCCTGCCAAAGCGATATAATGCTTTAACCGATGCTGAAATTAAAGAACTCTCGAGCGGATCATATTGCTTAAGTAGAGAAGGTGAACAAAGCTTAATTGTTGAAAGCGAGCTGAGTGAATTTCTAATTCGAAATTCCCAATTTCCAATTTGACAATAATATATAATAATTTTGTATTTTAAATTATAATTAAAAAGACATGAAAGAGTTTTGTAAAATATAAATGTTTGTGCTTTTTTATTTAATATTTTCAGTTATTTCATAAAGAAATTTAAGACATAAATGACCACAGGTAAATGTATTGAAATTCTGATGTTGATTATAGTTGTATTTTATATTTCTACCAAGATATTTGACTACCTCCGAAGGAGGTTGTAAGTTTCCAAAGCTGTCGAAATATTCTTTTTCATTGTTGTTTTTATAATATGCTACCCAATGTGTACCAGGTCCTGTTGATACGTCTAAATTGATTAATCCACATTCTATTTTCTTTGTTCATTTTGGTAGAGTATTCAATATGAAAACTCCTCTAAAATATGGAATATTTATAGAGAAACGGTTTAGGTCCTCATCAGATAGTGGTCTGTTGGGTAGCATCTCTAATAGTTTTTTGATTCCTCTTTGAAAACTAAACCATAACCATTTTTATATGGTTTTAAGTAAAGTCCCTTTCCAACTGCAATAGATTCCATCGCTTTATTATGTCTAGTTGCTTCATCAAGTTGATTTTTTGCATTCTTTGTTGCATTTACAGCTTTAGCTATAGCAGCACCTCCAGTTGTTAGACTACCAATTGCACCCAGAGCAGTTAAAATCGGTATTAGAGGCAAAAACCCACCAATTTTTGGGACACGTATTACACGTGGTACTATAATTTGAGATTTTCTTCCTTTTAATGATTTGTTGATAGTTTTTCGGGCAATTTTAATTGCTGAGTTAATATCTAATGGTTTTTCCTTCTTTTTTTTTGTTGCAGCTCTAATTGATGTTCTAAACAGTTTTTTATCATTTAGCTTGTTCTTTTTAACATTTTTCTTTTTCTCCACACCCATACCAAATTTTGTTTTGGCTTTCATTGCGTTAGTAACCATATAGGCAAATGATTTTTCAGCAATACTACTATCTTTTGATAAAACTCGATCCCAAGCTGAATTTTCAAGTATTTTATCAGCCTTGTGTCTAGTGCTTAAATCCTTATTTTTCGAATAATATGATGTTTGATGATATTTGATGATGTTGCATGTGAAAAGCAGAATAATATACGTACATATTTTTGTATGGGGCGACATAGGGATATTGATTCATTCTACTTGTGTCAAACTTATACTAGAATTCCCAAGCATTTAATAAGAGACAATGCAAATGTTATTATAATGTCTAAGCAAGATGATACAAATATGAATTGCTGGTAGAGGTAACTGAGTTATTTGAGATCGATTTGATACAATAGTTGTATATTAAACATGCATTTCTTTGTATCTAAACTAATTTCTACATACCTAATGTATATACCCACCAAAAAATTAGACAAAAATTCTCTATTCCAAGTAGTAAAATCTGAAAAAGGAGTGGCACATTAGAAGAAAAATAAATAAATAAAAATAGAGACTGACTGACCAACTAATACGTACACTCTGCCCGATGGGCACACAAAACACACTTAAACATTTCAAAAATATATACACAATACGCTGAACTTTAATAAAATGAAAAAAAAAATCATATAGAACATCAAATAAAAGCCATAGGTGCTCACCCTTCATAAAATAAACATTTATATGTATATAAACAAATGCAACAGAAATTTCGAGCCGTCGATAGGGTATACCTAAATTATATGAAAACGAGTTCGTTTTCTGTTGATCGCTATTAAAGAAGAAAATATGTTTGTTCATTGTGATTTAACTAATTTAAAAGTACATTTAAATTCAGTCTCATACCCGCACTTCTAAACATAAAAATTAAAAATAAATGTTATCCAATTCTATGTTATACTATGTATCAAAAATTTCAAAAAAGCTGTTATATGAAAGAATCTCCAGCGCTTCTAACTGCATCAGAGTTTAAGAAAAAAAACTCCTTTTATTCAATTTAATAAAATTTTACTTTGAAGCAGTAAGCAAATACATCAGCTTACTGCATTCTTATTCATAACCGTATAATAGAATATATAACCCCTAAAGGACAAAGTCTAAAAGTCTTATAAATTAAGAAATATAGAAAATAACATAATTTTTATAAACGCGTAAAGTTGCAAAAGTAATTCAAATGATTTCATCGCAAAAGATGTAGCGATTGTTTTCAACAATTATGAATATAACAATTTCATTATAAAACCACCTTTTGATTTTAAATGCTTATCAATAAAAAAGCAAAGAGAAGCAAAGTGGCTAACGAAAAACTATCATCACCTCAGCTGGACTGCTGGATCAGTTTCTTTTGAAAGCGTTTGCAATTTTTTAAAAGCCAACGCAAGATGTTCTAAAATTTATGTAAAAGGTGAAGAGAAAAGACGATGGTTGGAAAAAATCTTATGCCGAAAAATTTTTAACGTTGAGGATATAGGCTGTATCAACTTTAAACAAATGGAGATTAAGTATCCAGAATATTTTTATTGTAATTATCATAAACTTGGTGTTTGCGCATTAAAAAATGCTATTTTACTAACAAAAGAAATATCTTGCTTTAAATGAATTTTTTCACTCTTTAAAATATTAATGTATGTATTATTATAAAGTTTAAAAAAATTTTAAGCAATAAATGTATAGAAAAATAAAAAATCTACAAGTGTTTTCTTATTTCAAATACAAACTACATAAAGGAAAGAGAAGGAAGTGGGAAGGAGGAGGAAAAGTTAGCATTTTTGTAACTTGCAAATTTTTACTTTTTGTTTCTCTGCTTATGACTGTAGTTAGTTGAAACTTTGCTGCTTTAAAATAATCGTAGACAAAGAAAATGATTATGTTGCAAAATATAAATGTATTCTACACAGCCACAAAATATTCCACGCACAAGTTCTTTCGATCGTACATACATACATACATACATCATACACACATACATACATACATACATCATACACACATACATACATACATACATCATACACACAAACATCATACACACATACATATATACATACATACGTGCATGCATGCATCATACACACATACATACCTACATACAAATATATTTCTTAAACAAATAAACAGAATATAAGCTTACCAGCGACAAACAAGCTGGACCCCCCACACACAAGCATTAGGAGTGTTCACATACATGAGAACGTTTTATAAATAAATAAAATAATTTATTTAATTATTTTATTCATTTATTTAATTATTTTATTTTATAAGAATTTATTAGCGTGAGGAAATCACACAAGCACATTCCCATGATTCATATGAGACCATATGACCTAGTAGTTATCAAATCTACTTTCTCTGATATTACTGATGTAGTATTACGATAACAAATTTCTACAGTCTGGCAACACTGGGAGCATTAGAAAATAATAATCATGTTTTGCCGTCGGCATTTGAAAAAATAATAATCATGTTTTGCCGTCGGCATTAGGAAAAATTATCATGCATTGCCGTAGGCATTAGGAAAAATTATCATGCATTGCCGTAGGCATTAGGAAAAATTATCATGCATGCCGTATGCATTAGGAAAAAAATAATAATAATCATGTTTTCCCGTCGTCATTAGGAAAAATCATTTTCCCGTCGGCATTTGAAAAAATTATATTCATGTTTTGCCGTCGGCATTAGGAAAAATTAATAAACATGTTTTGCCGTAGACATTAGGAAAAATTAATAATCACTATTTCACCATTGGTATTAGAAAAAATCATTTTCATGATTTTCACGTCGGCATTTGAAAATAATTATGTATTGCCGTAGGCATTAGGAAAAAGACAGACTTATTGAACCACCCTCGAAAAATATTTAAACGACTTATCGAACCACCCTCGTAGGTATCAAATTTCAAGAATTTTAAAATTTTCAAATTTTAATTACCCAAATTTAACAATTTCAGCAACAATTTAACAATTTTAATTGTCCCAGAATGCCCAGTTCACAACTACTTATAGAACATTAAATAAAAGCCATAGGTGCTCACCCTTCATAAAATAAACATATGTATATGTACCTTATTAATGTAAACATATTATCAGTATAAAGCAACAGAAATTTCGTCATACAAAGTCATCTTGTATCCTAGAGGAGCCGTCGATAGGGTATACCTAAATTATATGAAAACGAGTTCGTTTTCTGTTGATCGATATTAAAGAAGAAAATATGTTTGTTCATTATGATTTAACTAATTTAAAAGTACATTTAAATTCAGTCTCATATCCGTACTTTTTAAATTAAAAATAAATGTTATCCAATTCTATGTTATATGTATCTTAAATTCCAAGAAAGCTGTTATATGAAAGAATCTCCAGCGCTTCTAACTGCATTAGAGTTTAAGAAAAAATCTCCTTTTATTCAGTTGAAAAAAATTTCAATTTGAAACAGTAAGCAAAGACATCAGCTTACTGCATTCTTATTCATAATCGTATAATAGAAAATATAACCACCAAAGTACAAATTCTAAAAGTCTTATAAATTAAGCAATATAGAAAATAACATAATTTTTATAAACATGTAAGGTTTCAAAAGTAATTCAAATGATTTCATCGCAAAAGAAGTAGCGATTGTTTTCAACAGTTATGAAAATAATAATTTCAAAATAAAACTCCCTTTTGCTTTTAAATGTTTATCAATAAAAAATAAACAGTAAGTTGAGCAACAAAAAACAAAAGAAAAAAACACTATCAGTATTTAAGCTGGAGTGCCGGATCAGTTTCATTTAAAAATGTTTATAAATTTTATAAAAAAGCAATGCAAGATTTCCAAAAATAAATATAGAAAGTGAAGAAAAAAGGCTATAGTTAGAAAAAAATTGCATACCCCCAAAAATGTCAAACGTTGACTAACTAACGTTGCGTCAACTTTAAAAAAATGTAAATTAAGTATAAGAAATATTTCTATTATAGTTACTATTACTATAGAGTATGTATCTTCAAGAATTCAGTTTTACTTAAAACAGAAAATCTTCACAAACTTTTAAGTAAATGCAGATAAAACAACGTTTTTAATTTCAGATAATACACAACAAAAAGATATCACATGACAAAAAAAAAAATGAATTCAAAGATTGAGTTGTACTCTTATTTGTATGTACGTACATACATACATACATACATACATACACACATAAAATCAATTTGTATGTATACATATCAAATTTCTTATCAACCCTGCAGATAATGCGACTAGTCCATACATGCATGTAAGGACTAGTCCAAAGAGGAGTTGGAGTACTCCAAAACTACTCCAAATATATGAAAAAAAGGTGGTCGATTTAACATTGCGATGTCCTAGGGTTGGACCACATGGTACAACGTTGCAATACATCGGACTAACCCCAAAAACTACCCCATATGGAATAGTTATAGACTACTCGCATACAATTTGTGAGTGCCTAAGAAGAACGATCATATTCGTTTAAACACGAATATTTATCGTGCAGCATTGAATGGTTGTATGAAAACGATATGATCCATGACTGCATTACATGAGACTATGATGTAACTAGACTGTTTCATCTAGATTGGACCACATACTCCAATATTATTTGCATGGAATGCTCAAGTATTTATTAGATCTTAACAATAACACCTACATATCTACATAATGAAAATATATGAAGCCTCGTTTAGTCAAAACATAATGTATAGATAAGCAATCAATACACTCAGGGAAAATGTGCAGCTTAAAAATAAGAATGCTTCACATTAATTCAATAATTTTCAATATAATAGAAAATGTATATTGAAATACCTAAAAACTAATGAGTTTAATAAATGAATACTGTAAATTAATATTTTTCCGTATTGAAATAAGAAATTTCAATATGAATAAACTTTCGTTAATGTATAAAAACATACTAGGATTAGGGAAGTTCAGATATATGTATGATAGTATTTTATAGTACCAAATGTCGATATTGAAAACAATTTATTTCTACCTACATATAAATATCAGCGCGAGAAAATCATTTACATACTGGCACACACACACATACACAAAGAAGTAATCACGTAATACACAAACATACATACATAATGAAATTTTATAATATTATACAATTCAAACTGCTCTGTCATGAAATACGAAACAATATTTCTTAAATAAATAAACGAAGATTTCATAACATCACCTTCGTCTCCCACCATACGATCGCGTACATTACTCCAAAAACATATATGTACATATGTACATTATCAAATACATTCCCTCTCCACTTCCATTTTCAGTAGATATCAGGGTTGCCACTATCTGCAGCTACTAGAATATTTCCCCAGAAATAAAAAAATACATGCATACATACGAGCACAATAACCATACATATGCATAGCAACGACAACTCACAACAACAAAAATAATGATTCTACATACACACGAATTCGTTGTCACTACCCTGCAGTCAGACAGGGATCAAGTGTCTTTGTGTCAACACTAAACAGTGACCATTATAGTATAATACGTTTTATTCTATCTGTCAGTAAAAAGGAAAGATTTTGCAACAACTTGTCAATATACATACCTTTTTGTATGTACATAAATTATAGAAATATAACAGTAACTAACTGTCTGGTTGGTATGTCTCTACGTTCCAATAAGAACCACGTAGTCATACCTATTCAATTGTTTTAGTGTTACTAGTAGATTTTAAATGACAAGCATATGCTAAATGTCTATAGTGAAAATTATTGAATGGGATATAATTATATAGTAGTACTGGTGACAAAGTCAAAAGCGACTCAGTACATTTTCACCATCGACATTTCCTACAGGGTATAATGATTGTCTGCCACTACGACAAAAGTATCTGAGACCGACAAACATACAATTAAATACAAAAACACACACATATACACACACACATACATACACACAAACATCCCACACATACATACACTGTATGTATACATCCACTGTAAGCACAACGTTTCTCTACAATAACAACAAAACCTGTACACACAAGTGTACATACATTCCCATACACAGAAATAATCAAACTCACACACATACACACATAAAACACCCACATATACATACATCCATGCACTGTAAGCACAACGTTTCTCTACAATAACAACAAAAGCTGGGCACACAAGTATACATACACATAAACAAAGAATCAAACTCACACACACACACACACACACACACACACACACACACACACACACACATAGACAAGAAACTCTAGGCATGAAAATCCCCAAAATCCCCCCATTTGTAACAAACTACCTCATATGGAATAGTTATAGACTACTCGCATACAATTTGTGAGTGCCTAAGAAGAACGATCATATTCGTTTAAACACGAATAGTTATCGTGCAGCATTGAATGGTTGTATGAAAACGATATGATCCATGACTGCATTACATGATACTATGATGTAACTAGACTGTTTCATCTAGTTGGGACCACATACTCCAATATTATTTGCATGGAATGCTCAAGTATTTATTAGATCTTAACAATCACACTTACATATCTACATCATGAAAATATATGAAGCGTCGTTTAGTCAAAGCACAATGTATAGATAAGCAATCAATACACTCAGGGAAAATGTGCAGCTTAAAAATAAGAATGGTTCACATTAATTCAAGAATTTTCAATATAATAGAAAATGTATATTGAAATACCTAAAAACTAATGAGTTAAAATAAATGAATACTGTAAATTAATATTTTTCCGTATTGAAATAAGAAAGTTCAATATGAATAAACCTTCGTTAATGTATAAAAACATACTAGGATTAGGGAAGTTCAGATATATATATATATTTTTTTTTTTAATGCATGTATTTATTTATTGTATCTTCATATGTGAACTAACAATAAGTATTAAAATCTTAAATCTATAAAAAAAAATTATTAGGCCCGACCAGTGTCGGACATAAACTTAGTGGTAGTTATAAATAATACATTAGTAGTGATAATCAAAAAAAAGGGGGGGGGGGGAAAGTATTTTCAAGTAGTCCCATCTGGAGTGTTAGGTATAAGAGCCCGTGTGTCCCTCTTTTTTAAGCGGATGTGTCCAGTAAAGTTCAAAATATTACGAGCAAGCGGATTAGGATGTGATTCGAGTTTTGTTAAATATTTGTCTGCGTATTTTGCAATTTCTTCAGTCACTAGTGGCATATTTAAATCACGATGTATAATAGAATTTTGGATGTACCATGGAGCCGATGTTATTAACCGTAAAATTTTGTTTTGCCTTCGTTGGATTCTCTCGACATTGGAAGCTGAAGCAGTGCCCCATAAGTGAATTCCGTAGCGCCATATTGGCTTCAAAAGCGACTTGTATAATAAAAGTTTGCAGTCTAGGCTGAGTGTTGAGTTTCTGCCAATCAACCAATATATTTGAGTTAACTTAAGTTTCATCTGAGTTAACTTAGAGTCAATATGATGTTTCCATGTAAGTCTTCGATCAAGGTGTATACCAAGGTATTTCACTTGGGAATGTTGAGGAATATTTTGATTGTTGATTCGAATGGGGGAGCAAGTATCTCTTCTTAGGGTGAACGTTATATGGACACACTTTTGTTCATTGACTTTAATTCTCCATAAGTTCAACCATATTTCCAGCTGAGTGATATGTTCCTGGAGATTGCGGGATGCCTCACAAGGGTTTTCGTGCACACTCATACAGGCTGTATCATCGGCAAAAGTAGAAATATGGATATTATTGCTCACAGGCATATCACAAGTATATATTAAATACAAGACAGGACCCAGAATACTACCCTGGGGCACACCAGAAGATATAGTTTCGGGCACACTCGTGAACTCTCCTTCCACAACAGTGAACTTCCTATCAATAATATAACTTTCCAAAAGCTTTTGAATGTTTATTGGCAGATATGTCTTCAATTTTAAAACTAGGCCTTCGTGCCATACTTTATCAAATGCCTGAGAAACATCAATAAAGAGAGCAGAACAATACTTCTTTTCTTCAAATGTTCTTCTTACAACTTGGACCAGTCTATGCGTTTGTTCAATCGTGCTGTGCTGACTTCTAAAGCCAAATTGATGGTCCGGGATGCACCCATTATCAGTTAAAATTTTGGACAATTTAGTCATGAGCAGCTTTTCGAAAAGCTTTGAGATTGTAGATAGTAAGCTTATAGGCCTATATGACTCAGTCTTGGTAAGATCTTTGCCCGCCTTTGGAATCATTTTGATCTTGGCCAGTTTCCAGTTATGTGGAAAATATTGCATTCTTAAAATAGCATTAAAAGTAAATAGCAGGATTCTTATTGCAATATGAGGCAAGTTCATGAGCATTTTGTTACTAATGCCATCAATACCTGGAGCTTTCTTCGGGTTGAGTTCAGCAATTACTTTTTGTACTTCACGCATCTTAAACCTTAAGGGACGAGGGGGTAGAGAAACTACACTCGGTAAATCAGCAGCACCCGTACATGAATTGGGAGTGAATACAGATTTTAAATGCTCAGAAAATAAGTTACCTTTCTCACTATCACTTCTTGCCCAGCCTCCGGTCGCAGTACGCAATGGTGATTTAAGATCAACGGGTCGTTTAAGATTTCTAGTAGCGCGCCATAAAGAGTAATTAGATGCGGACGTTACATCAAGACCTTCTAAATACTTTTCCAGTAGTGCAGTTTTTTCCGATGATAGCAGCTCTTTGAGTCGTTTAGTACATTCTTTAAGTCTGATTTTATTTAGGGGTGATCTGTGTTGTTGCCATTCTCTTCTAGCTCTCCTTTTTTCACATACAAGACGTTCAATTTCCGTAGAATAAATTCTGTTAAAGCCGGTCTGCGGATAGGAGGTAGTGGCGTGTTCAGCAGCCTGTTTAATATTTTCGTTAAGATTGGCAATATTGAATTCAATATCATCGCATGATCTAAGCTGAATGTTTTCTACGCAGTGACTACTAAGATATTTTTTGAATACCAGCCAGTTGATTCCATTAATCATCTTCACATATGAGTTAGTTAAATCACTCCTTAGTGGGTTGAAAATTGTAACTATTGTTGGAGAGTGATCGGAGGACAGATCTAGAGAGGCCTCTACATGAATTAAGTCCCTATGAATATTTTTCGTGACGGCAAAATCGATAACATCTGGAATTTTTTTTACGTCAGTAGGCCAGTAAGTAGGCTCCCCACTCGAAATGACATCTAAGCCCATTTTTGAAATTGTATTGAACAAGGCTCGACCTCTAGGTGTAACAAGACGCGATCCCCAGTACGTATGTTTTGCATTGTAGTCACCAGCTGCCACGAAACAAGATCCAAGCGATTTGTAGAACTTCTCATACTGATCTTCGCTAACTGAAAATCTGGGAGGTGAGTAAATTGATGATATCACGAAATTCGCACAAAAATTTTCTACGAAAATATTCGTTGCTTGCAAATATTCTTCACTAACGTTGTCAAGGACATAGTGCTTGAGTCTTGAC
The DNA here is from genome assembly GCA_949987645.1 of Tachina grossa. Lineage (NCBI taxonomy): Eukaryota > Metazoa > Arthropoda > Insecta > Diptera > Tachinidae > Tachina > Tachina grossa. The sequence continues at coordinate 106,782,292 of OX465274.1, read as the reverse complement.
TTAATCAGAATTGCTGATCCACCACATGCTCTCTCTCTCGGGTCCTTTGTATCATATAAAGTGTAACCATTTATTTTAAATAAGCTTCTTGAGGTCAAATGAGTCTCAGAAACCAACATTATATCAATATTTTTTTCCATGAGGAAGTGCTCAAGTTCATTTTTATGTTGGCGAATGCCGTTTGCGTTCCAGAAACATATTTTTAACGTGTTCATGGTTTATTAACTAATGCTTGAAGCAGTGTATTCTGCATTCGCAGCATTTCTTGCATCATACTTGTCATATTTGTAGTAAAGTTGTTTATAGTTAGCACCAGATTCTCAATAGTAGCTTCAAGGCGACTAAAGTTAAAGCTTGAGTTTGAATTCGTTGAATTATTTGGCGGTGGAACATTTTGCGTACGCATACGATACACGTGAAGTAACTGGTTGGCTGATTTGAGCAAAAGTGTCGGAGTTCGCGTTTACTTGTAGAGCTGGAGTTAGCTTGGGTTTTTGACCCATAGCCTGTTTAACGAAAGAAAATACAGGGCACCCTCTATAGTTAGCTGTGTGATTACCTCCACAATTACTACATTTTTTTTCTGCTTGATCTTTTGGCTTAGTGCAGCTAGCAGTACCATGCAATTCACCGCAGATAACACACACTGTAGGTAATTTGCAGTAAGTTTTCGTATGGCCATATTCTTGGCAATTATGGCACTGTACGGGACCTGAACGCTTACGTGGCTCTTCAACTGTGATTTTTCGATGTAAGAGATACTTTACGTTATAAACTGGATGGGCTTCATTTTTTTTTAATTGTATGTCATTCGGCTCCAGTTCAACCCGAAATAGGGGTTGGGGGACCTTTTCTCTATTAAATATGTTGGTAACATTTTTTACCTTGAATCCTTGGTCGACAAGTGCACATTTTACTTCTTCGGGTTCAACATATGAATCTATGCCCTTTAATACTATCTGTAGGCCTTTAGCACTCTTAAGTTGGTATGTGTAAAAATTTGTTTTATTTTTTTCGAATTCACTAACAATTTTTCGGAAATCTTTTTCATTATATATTTGGATTTTAGTTTCATCAAAGTTCAGATATATGATAGTATTTTATAGTACCAAATGTCGATATTGAAAACAATTTATTTCTACCTACATATAAATATCAGCGCGAGAAAATCATTTACATACTGGCACACACATACACAAAGAAGTGATCACGTAATACACAAACATACATACATAATGAAATTTTATAATATTATGAAATTCAAACTCCTCTGTGATGAAATACGAAACAATATTTCTTAAATAAATAAACGAAGATTTCATAACATCACCTTCGTCCCCCACCATACGATCACGAACATTACTCCAAAAACATATATGTACATACATTATCAAATACATTCCCTCTCCACTTCCATTTTCAGCAGATATTAGGGTTGCCACTATCAACAGCTACTAGAATATTTCCCCAGAAATAAAAAAATGCATGCATACATAAGAGCACAATAACCATACATATGCATAGCAACGACAACTCACAACAACAAAAATAATGATTCTACATACACACGACTTCGTTGTCACTACCCTGCAGTCAGACAGGGATCAAGTGTCTTTGTGTCAACACTTAAATTCTAGTGACCATTATAGTATAATACGTTTTATTCTATCTGTCAGTAAAAAGGAAAGATTTTGCAACAACTTGTCAATATACATACCTTTTTGTATGTACATAAATTATAGAAATATACCAGTAACTAACTGTCTGGTTGGTATGTCTCTACGTTCCAATAAGAACCACGTAGTCATACCTATTCAATTGATTTATTGTTACTAGTATATTTTAAATGACAAGCATATGCTAAAAGTCTATAGTGAAAATTATTGAATGGGATATAATTATATAGTAGTACTGGTGACAAAGTCAAAAGCGACTCAGTACATTTTCACCATCGACATTTCCTACTGGGTATAATGATTGTCTGCCACTACGACAAAAGTATCTGAGACCGACAAACATACAATTAAATACAAAAACGCACACATATACACGCACACATACATACACACACAAACATCCCACACATACATACACTGTATGTATACATCCACTGTAAGGACAAAGTTTCTCTACAATAACAACAAAACCTGTACACACAAGAATCAAACTCACACACACACACACACACACATAGCCAAGAAACTCTCAGCAGGAAAATCCCCAAATTCCCCCCATTTGTAACAGGGTTGCCATCGTTTTTGTTTTTTCCCCGGTTTTGAATTCCCAAAACATGTCGCATGTGTGCGCCTTTGCATGTGCGTAGAAAAATAAAAAATCATACACACATACATGCATGAAGTTTGTACACGCGCTCATGCGTAGAAAGAAGCAAGTATCACAAATTCTTCCGTCACGAAGTGTTTTCTTCTTTACTCTAATACCTACAATACTCAAACAAATTTCTTGCAAACAGTGCTATTAACGTTTGTTTTATAATATTTCGCTGTAGTAAGGCATTTGAAAAATCACTCATGCCTTAAAAGTTCTTATAAGATGTCTTGTGCAGGACACTATTATGTATGTACATCAGTTCTCGTGGTACCTTCATAGCGAACAGTCGTTTAGCGGAATTTTTGCGTACTTACAAAAAATTAAACAAACAAAAAAAATATTCGTAGTACATATTATTCGTAATAGGTACATACTGTCTTTAATAAATAAGCTTTATGCATTGCTAATATTTTAACAAGTAGAAATAACAAAAACAAAAAAAACCGCAAACAAAAAAAATTAAACAAATTGATATTGAGGAATACTATATATATGTGTACCTCTAAACAAATAAACAATCATAAATAACAAAAACAAAAAAAGACCGCAAACAAAAAAAAAACACAAACAAATATCCCTTGAGGAATTCTTTGTATGAGTGCCTCAAATACAAAAAAAATTGAAGTGAGTTCTAACGGCAGAAATGCTTATTTTACTGTAAGTTCTGAAACTCTTAATGAAAAAAATATAAATAATAAATCTGATGAAAGTCTTTTTTTAACGTCAACGCCAATTTTTCGTCAGCGATCAACTTCGCTTTGTCCAATGCCAAATAGTAATGATGCATTAACATTACAGTTGCCTAGTACTTCTTCATATAAGACAGTAATATCATCCCCTTCAGGCTCGTGTTCATCACTTAACAAAGTTATCAGTACAGATAACAGCGGCTCGAAACTCAAGGTACAAGTCGGAATGGACAGATATATAATCGTGGTAAAGCGTGGGCGAAGCCCGAATTCTTCAAAAATTTCATCTGCTCCAAAAATGTCTATGGATAACAGTGCAGCCTCAACTAATCGCCAAAACCGCTTTAACATTTTGCAAGATGACAACGACAAACCCGAGGTATCCTCGAATAAAATATCCAAGCCGCCACCAATCTATTTGAGACAAAAAACATTCAAATGCCCTTATTAAAAAATTAGTTTCGGTCATTGGTGAGAATAAATTTCACACTGTTCCAATAAAATGTGGCAACATCGATGAAACTAAAGTCCAAATTTAAGACGAAAAAGATTTCCGCAAAATGGTTGCTGAATTTAAAAAAAATGAAACAAGCTTCTACATATACCAGCTTAAGAGCGCCTCCAGGGGTTTAAGTTAAAAAATCTGTCCAATATAATAAATATAGAGAAGATTCCCCAATCCCTATTTCGTGTTGAACTTGAGCCTAATGATATAAAATTGAAACAAAATGAAACGCATCCAATTTATAATATTAAATACCTCTTGTACCGAAAAATCACAGTTGAAGAGCCACATAAGTGTTCAGGTCCTGTACAGTGCCATAATTGTCAAGAATATGGCCATACAAACACATACTGCAATTTATCCTCTGTTTGTGTTGTGTGCGGCGATTTACACGACACTGCTAGTTGCAATAAGCCAAAAGATCAAAGTGATAAAAAATGCATTAATTGTGGAAGTAATTACACCGCTAACTGTGTACTCTTTCGTAAAGAAGACTATGGTGTAAAAACCTAAATTAGCTCCAGCTCAATCAGCAAACGCTTACTCTACCACTTTTGCGCAAATGAGCCAACCAGTTACTTCCCGTGTATCGTATGCAGATACTGCTACAGCTCCGTTCAGACTATTATACAAGTATTAATACTTTCATCACATTTTACGATACAGAAATCTAAATACATTCATTGCGAGTGTCAAAAAATCTAACGTAAAATCACATATTGTGTTCAGACCATCACACTTCAAATCAAATGTGTAATACAAGTAGATAACAAAACAGCTGTTCAATGAAAATGTCTGTGCTATTCATTTACTAGCGGCGGCAAAGCGGTTTCATGCAGGCGGGGATGTGCCGACACTTGAAAAAATTTAGCAGTTAAAAAAATTCTATGTAAATAACAGAAAAAAATTTAAGAAAAGATGTTACAAAAGCGTTAAAAATTACGTCAACGAAATATACTTCCATACGATTCACTTATTCAAAATTTTGAGCCGATATACATATGACAAAACATTTACATCAGTGACGACAGCTATCGGCGGCAAAACAGCTGACTTGGAAGTTTGGTTTGTGTGAAAATGCAACCCTGATCTAATGAAAAGTATTATCGTTTAGAAAATTTTCTAAAAACGAAAAAGTCTTATGGGATGTCATAATTTTTATCGTATTTATTATCTTAAAAAAAAGTTCTTCTTAAAATAAGTTTTTGAGCACTTAAACTTTACTAATATTAAGTTAAAAAACCAAAAAAAAAATCGAACAAAACTCTGAAAACATTATAACTTAGAAACAAAAAGAATTATAAAATTTCACAAATTTTTATTACGTTTATTATGTACGTTTATAACGTTGACGTGATCGGATGTGTTTTATAAGAGCTCTTCAATTTGTGTTTATTTATTACAATAAAATACATGGTTGTTTGTGTGATACAGTAATATCTACTAAGCAATTGTTTTTCGATATAATAAGAAAGATAAAAAATAATAAATTAAACAAGGACGTGTAATTGGTTTATTTATTTATTCTTCTTGTCAACTTGTTAATTTTAAAAGCACTGAAACCAGAATAAAAGCAAATAATTTAATATACCCCAACAAACACAATTTTATAATTTCAAAGACAAATCCTTAAGAATATTGTAAATAAAATTTCTACTTGCTTGTAAAATATTCAATGTATAATTTAAGGAATAAAAATAAGATGGATGCAAGTGCACATGAGTTTCGTTCAACAACCACTTCTACTCTTGGCAGTAGGGTATTAATGGCGGAGGACGACATGTTTTAGGAATTCAAAACTGGGAAAAAACAAAAACCTTGGCAACCCTGTTACAAATGGGGTGATTTTAGGGATTTTCATGCTGATATTGTGTGTGTGTGTGTGTGTGACTTTGATTCTTTGTTCATGTGTATGTATGTATACTTGTGTGCACAGCTTTTGTTTGTTGAGTGTGTGTGTGTGTGTGTATGAGTGTGTGTTTTTGTATTTACTTGTATGCTTGATGGTGTCCGATACTTTTGTTGTAGTGGCAGACAATCATTATACCCAGTAGGAAATGTCGATGGTGAAAATGTACTGAGTCGCTTTTGACTTGTCGCTTGTGCGACTTACATACAAATGTATGTATATTGACAAGTTATTGACAATTCCACCACAAGTACACAATATCTGTTTTCTCTTCTTTTATACTGACGGATAGAAGAAAACTTATTATACCAAAACTGTGACTAGAACTTTAGTATTGACACAAAGACACTTGCTCCCAGTCTGACTGCAAGATAGTTACAAGGGATCTGTGTGAATTTGTGTGCATGTAGTGATTGTTATTTGATAGACTTAGGATTGCTGTTTTGAGTTATCGTTGGTATGCTTATATAGGATTATTGTATGTATGCATTTATGTTTGCGATCTCTGGGGAAATAATCTGACAACCCTGTTGCGAATGAAAGTGGATAGGGAATGTATTTGGTAATGTATGTATATGTTGTTGGATTCATGTATGTGATCGTATCTATTTTTGCTTTGAAGAATGTCATTGCTTGTGTGAATTACATTATCACTTTTTCATACATATTTACAAATGAATGTATATATGTTTTCTAGACTATTCACGTTGCTATTCTTATGGAGATAGAAAATATTGTGTTGGCATAGGTTTTATGTGTACAAGTGCATTTCAGATGTTAAATGTTTTGAATCCAATCAGGTTGATAAGCAGAGTTTTTGAATAGGGGGTAGTGATATTTTTATTTCGGTATATTTTACTTTAATATAACAATTATAAGAAATAGCTTTTGGAGAAATACAACAAAAACTTATAGAAACACCTTCTTTCACGTGTCCCGATTTTTCTAGTACCTTTATATTGCAAGCTGATGCTAGCGATTTTGTTCTGGGTGTTGCTGTGTATATGAATTTCATCATATATCGTAATACCAACAGAGAATTGTGGAAATGTGTGTGTGTGTGCGTATGTGTTTATGTGTGTGTGTGTATGTGTGTGTGTGTGTGTGTGTGCGTGTGTGTGTATGTTTGTAGGAATTTCAATGTGTGTATTTCTGTAGGAGCTTAAGGCTGATTGTGATTTATGAGGGGTGAGGTGTTCTAGTAATATGTAACCGGAGGAATCTGTGTGTTTGTATGTCTGTAGGAGTTTAAGGCTGACCATGATTTGGGTGGGCAGGGTTGTTGACGTAATATGTATCCATGGGGATTTGTGGATGTGTCTGTCTATAGTAGTTTAAGGCTGATCGTGATTTGAGGTAGGTGAGGATGTTCTTGAGGTAAATTGGTTATGTGTATGTATGTATGTATGTATTTTTGTAAGAATTTAAGATGATTGTGATTTATTAGGGGCGAGGTGTTCTTGTAATATGTAGCCGTGAGAATCTATGTGTATAGACGTCTGTAGAAGTTTAAGACTATCTGTAATTTCAGGTAGGTGAGAGTGTTGTGTTGTTGAGATTAATCTTATATATTGTATATGTATGTATGTATGATCATGGGAATTTTTATATGTATATCTGGGATCGTGATTTGTGAAAGGTGGGGTGTTGTTGAAATTTTCTTGGATATTTCTTATATGAATTCTACTATGTGTGTGTGTATTTGCGCTAATATTTATATGTACAAAAAAAATATTCGTAGTACATATTATTCGTAATAGGTACATACTGTCTTTAATAAATAAGCTTTATGCATTGCTAATATTTTAACAAGTAGAAATAACAAAAACAAAAAAAACCGCAAACAAAAAAAATTAAACAAATTGATATTGAGGAATACTATATATATGTGTACCTCTAAACAAATAAACAATCATAAATAACAAAAACAAAAAAAGACCGCAAACAAAAAAAAAACACAAACAAATATCCCTTGAGGAATTCTTTGTATGAGTGCCTCAAATACAAAAAAAATTGAAGTGAGTTCTAACGGCAGAAATGCTTATTTTACTGTAAGTTCTGAAACTCTTAATGAAAAAAATATAAATAATAAATCTGATGAAAGTCTTTTTTTAACGTCAACGCCAATTTTTCGTCAGCGATCAACTTCGCTTTGTCCAATGCCAAATAGTAATGATGCATTAACATTACAGTTGCCTAGTACTTCTTCATATAAGACAGTAATATCATCCCCTTCAGGCTCGTGTTCATCACTTAACAAAGTTATCAGTACAGATAACAGCGGCTCGAAACTCAAGGTACAAGTCGGAATGGACAGATATATAATCGTGGTAAAGCGTGGGCGAAGCCCGAATTCTTCAAAAATTTCATCTGCTCCAAAAATGTCTATGGATAACAGTGCAGCCTCAACTAATCGCCAAAACCGCTTTAACATTTTGCAAGATGACAACGACAAACCCGAGGTATCCTCGAATAAAATATCCAAGCCGCCACCAATCTATTTGAGACAAAAAACATTCAAATGCCCTTATTAAAAAATTAGTTTCGGTCATTGGTGAGAATAAATTTCACACTGTTCCAATAAAATGTGGCAACATCGATGAAACTAAAGTCCAAATTTAAGACGAAAAAGATTTCCGCAAAATGGTTGCTGAATTTAAAAAAAATGAAACAAGCTTCTACATATACCAGCTTAAGAGCGCCTCCAGGGGTTTAAGTTAAAAAATCTGTCCAATATAATAAATATAGAGAAGATTCCCCAATCCCTATTTCGTGTTGAACTTGAGCCTAATGATATAAAATTGAAACAAAATGAAACGCATCCAATTTATAATATTAAATACCTCTTGTACCGAAAAATCACAGTTGAAGAGCCACATAAGTGTTCAGGTCCTGTACAGTGCCATAATTGTCAAGAATATGGCCATACAAACACATACTGCAATTTATCCTCTGTTTGTGTTGTGTGCGGCGATTTACACGACACTGCTAGTTGCAATAAGCCAAAAGATCAAAGTGATAAAAAATGCATTAATTGTGGAAGTAATTACACCGCTAACTGTGTACTCTTTCGTAAAGAAGACTATGGTGTAAAAACCTAAATTAGCTCCAGCTCAATCAGCAAACGCTTACTCTACCACTTTTGCGCAAATGAGCCAACCAGTTACTTCCCGTGTATCGTATGCAGATACTGCTACAGCTCCGTTCAGACTATTATACAAGTATTAATACTTTCATCACATTTTACGATACAGAAATCTAAATACATTCATTGCGAGTGTCAAAAAATCTAACGTAAAATCACATATTGTGTTCAGACCATCACACTTCAAATCAAATGTGTAATACAAGTAGATAACAAAACAGCTGTTCAATGAAAATGTCTGTGCTATTCATTTACTAGCGGCGGCAAAGCGGTTTCATGCAGGCGGGGATGTGCCGACACTTGAAAAAATTTAGCAGTTAAAAAAATTCTATGTAAATAACAGAAAAAAATTTAAGAAAAGATGTTACAAAAGCGTTAAAAATTACGTCAACGAAATATACTTCCATACGATTCACTTATTCAAAATTTTGAGCCGATATACATATGACAAAACATTTACATCAGTGACGACAGCTATCGGCGGCAAAACAGCTGACTTGGAAGTTTGGTTTGTGTGAAAATGCAACCCTGATCTAATGAAAAGTATTATCGTTTAGAAAATTTTCTAAAAACGAAAAAGTCTTATGGGATGTCATAATTTTTATCGTATTTATTATCTTAAAAAAAAGTTCTTCTTAAAATAAGTTTTTGAGCACTTAAACTTTACTAATATTAAGTTAAAAAACCAAAAAAAAAATCGAACAAAACTCTGAAAACATTATAACTTAGAAACAAAAAGAATTATAAAATTTCACAAATTTTTATTACGTTTATTATGTACGTTTATAACGTTGACGTGATCGGATGTGTTTTATAAGAGCTCTTCAATTTGTGTTTATTTATTACAATAAAATACATGGTTGTTTGTGTGATACAGTAATATCTACTAAGCAATTGTTTTTCGATATAATAAGAAAGATAAAAAATAATAAATTAAACAAGGACGTGTAATTGGTTTATTTATTTATTCTTCTTGTCAACTTGTTAATTTTAAAAGCACTGAAACCAGAATAAAAGCAAATAATTTAATATACCCCAACAAACACAATTTTATAATTTCAAAGACAAATCCTTAAGAATATTGTAAATAAAATTTCTACTTGCTTGTAAAATATTCAATGTATAATTTAAGGAATAAAAATAAGATGGATGCAAGTGCACATGAGTTTCGTTCAACAACCACTTCTACTCTTGGCAGTAGGGTATTAATGGCGGAGGACGACATGTTTTAGGAATTCAAAACTGGGAAAAAACAAAAACCTTGGCAACCCTGTTACAAATGGGGTGATTTTAGGGATTTTCATGCTGATATTGTGTGTGTGTGTGTGTGTGACTTTGATTCTTTGTTCATGTGTATGTATGTATACTTGTGTGCACAGCTTTTGTTTGTTGAGTGTGTGTGTGTGTGTGTGTATGAGTGTGTGTTTTTGTATTTACTTGTATGCTTGATGGTGTCCGATACTTTTGTTGTAGTGGCAGACAATCATTATACCCAGTAGGAAATGTCGATGGTGAAAATGTACTGAGTCGCTTTTGACTTGTCGCTTGTGCGACTTACATACAAATGTATGTATATTGACAAGTTATTGACAATTCCACCACAAGTACACAATATCTGTTTTCTCTTCTTTTATACTGACGGATAGAAGAAAACTTATTATACCAAAACTGTGACTAGAACTTTAGTATTGACACAAAGACACTTGCTCCCAGTCTGACTGCAAGATAGTTACAAGGGATCTGTGTGAATTTGTGTGCATGTAGTGATTGTTATTTGATAGACTTAGGATTGCTGTTTTGAGTTATCGTTGGTATGCTTATATAGGATTATTGTATGTATGCATTTATGTTTGCGATCTCTGGGGAAATAATCTGACAACCCTGTTGCGAATGAAAGTGGATAGGGAATGTATTTGGTAATGTATGTATATGTTGTTGGATTCATGTATGTGATCGTATCTATTTTTGCTTTGAAGAATGTCATTGCTTGTGTGAATTACATTATCACTTTTTCATACATATTTACAAATGAATGTATATATGTTTTCTAGACTATTCACGTTGCTATTCTTATGGAGATAGAAAATATTGTGTTGGCATAGGTTTTATGTGTACAAGTGCATTTCAGATGTTAAATGTTTTGAATCCAATCAGGTTGATAAGCAGAGTTTTTGAATAGGGGGTAGTGATATTTTTATTTCGGTATATTTTACTTTAATATAACAATTATAAGAAATAGCTTTTGGAGAAATACAACAAAAACTTATAGAAACACCTTCTTTCACGTGTCCCGATTTTTCTAGTACCTTTATATTGCAAGCTGATGCTAGCGATTTTGTTCTGGGTGTTGCTGTGTATATGAATTTCATCATATATCGTAATACCAACAGAGAATTGTGGAAATGTGTGTGTGTGTGCGTATGTGTTTATGTGTGTGTGTGTATGTGTGTGTGTGTGTGTGTGTGCGTGTGTGTGTATGTTTGTAGGAATTTCAATGTGTGTATTTCTGTAGGAGCTTAAGGCTGATTGTGATTTATGAGGGGTGAGGTGTTCTAGTAATATGTAACCGGAGGAATCTGTGTGTTTGTATGTCTGTAGGAGTTTAAGGCTGACCATGATTTGGGTGGGCAGGGTTGTTGACGTAATATGTATCCATGGGGATTTGTGGATGTGTCTGTCTATAGTAGTTTAAGGCTGATCGTGATTTGAGGTAGGTGAGGATGTTCTTGAGGTAAATTGGTTATGTGTATGTATGTATGTATGTATTTTTGTAAGAATTTAAGATGATTGTGATTTATTAGGGGCGAGGTGTTCTTGTAATATGTAGCCGTGAGAATCTATGTGTATAGACGTCTGTAGAAGTTTAAGACTATCTGTAATTTCAGGTAGGTGAGAGTGTTGTGTTGTTGAGATTAATCTTATATATTGTATATGTATGTATGTATGATCATGGGAATTTTTATATGTATATCTGGGATCGTGATTTGTGAAAGGTGGGGTGTTGTTGAAATTTTCTTGGATATTTCTTATATGAATTCTACTATGTGTGTGTGTATTTGCGCTAATATTTATATGTAGATAGAAATAAATTGTTTTTAGTATCGACATTTGGTACTATAAAATACTATCATATGTCTGGACTTCCCTAATCTTATTATGTTTTTATACTTACGCTTGTTTTATATTTTCTCATACTTAAATTTGTCTCGCGTTAAAGTCTGCCTATATGAAATTTGTTTATATTACAGATTTTGTTTATTTCAATCTTTGAATACATTTTTTTTTGTCATTGATGTCTTTTGTTCTTCTTGTTGTTGGTGTTGTTGTTGTAAATATTCGTCTGTGTATAGATGCGATATATTCAGTTTTTTTTTTTTTATTTGAAAATAAAAACGTTTTGATTTTTATCTGCGTTTACTTAAAAGTTTGTGAGGATTTTCTGTTTTTAAGTAAAACTGAATTCCTGAAGATACATACTCTATAGTAATAGCAACTATAATAGAAATATTTCTTATACTTAATTTAAATTTTTTTAAAGTTGATGCAACGTTAGTAAGTTAACGTTAGAAATTTTTGGGGTACATAATTTTTTCTAACTATAGACTTTTTTCTTCACTTTCTGCATTTGTTTTCGAAATCTTGCTTTGCTTTATGAAAATGTATAAACATTTTTAAATGAAACTGATCCGGCACTCCAGCTTATATACTGATAGTTTTTTTTTTCTTTGGTAGTCAACTTACTTCTTTTTTTATTTTTATTGATAAACATTTAAAATCAAAAGGGAGCTTTATATTGAAATTATTATTTTTATAATTGTTGAAAACAATCACTAGTTTTTTTTTTGTGATGAAATCATTTGGAGTTGAAGCTGATATCTTTGCTTACTGTTTTAAATAAAAATTTTATTCAATATAATAAAAGGAGATTTTTTCTTAAATTCTGATGCAGTTAAGATCGAATATGAGACTGAATTTAAATGTACTTTTAAATTAGTCACAATGAACAAACTTATTTTCTTGTTGAAAAGCGATCATCAGAAAACGAAGTGGTTTTCAGAGACTTTAGGTATACCTTAAGTGTGCTTTGTGTGGCCATCGGACAGAGTGTACGTTTTAGTTGGTCAGTCCGTCTTTATTTATTTTTTTTTCTTCTAATGTACCACACCTTTTTTTCACATTTTACTACTTGAAATAGAGAATTTTTGTCTAATTTTTCTGGGTATCTACATACATTAGTTAAATATGTGTATGAATTTTTAAGAAAAAATTTTAAATAAAATATAGGAAAAAGAATTAATTATGTGAATGGTTTTTATTTCTTTATTAGCTTTACTTGGCTAGATCAAAAAAAAATTTTGTTTTTGCTTATTTGCAAATTCTTGTTTTCATGTCGCTTAAACATGTACAGTCTTGTTTTCATGACGCTTAAACATGCACAGTCTTGTTTCCATATCGTTTAAGCATGCACAGTCTTGTTTTCATGTCGCTTAAACATGTACAGTCTTGTTTTCTTTGAGAGGTTATGCACAAGACAAATTGAATTTCACAATATTATGAAATTCCATTAAATTTCATTAGATTTTTTTATAAAGAGAAACAATTTAGACAATCGGATAAGTTCTTATATTTTTCACTACATACAAGTTTCTGTTATTTTATATTTGAATAGATGAATCCTAAATTTTCGTTAAAAAATAACACAAAACAAGGATAAATTTAATTTAATTTTATTTATGTTAATAATACATTTTAATTTAATTTTATTTCAGGATTATACCAAGGACAGCTTTTGAGGTGTCCTTCTGTGTTGTCTTCATCTTCCATGATACCATATTCTTAGTTCTCATCCAGCATATTTTGAAAAAATTTGATCATCTCCCAATAATCAAAAAGCCTGACGCTTTCAAAATCTCTTATAAATTGGTTTAGAGTACGTCTAATTTGGCTCATTATATTTGCCGATAAATTAATGAATGATGATTGTTTGAAGGTTTCTTTAAGACTAATTTGCTCTTTAAATTTTAAAAGTACTATCTCTTGATCTTTAAAATATCTATACCATCATCTATATTCCATGCTTCTTTTTTAGCACTCTATCTCTCTCTATCCCTTTTCTCTCTATAACTGTCTCTTTTTGTCTATCACTACCCCTCCACTTATTCACTATTTCACCATATATTCGATTAGCCTTCTTGAAGTCGTCATCGCTACTTTCAAGTTCATTTTCAGTTAAACATTCAAAGTGCGGAGAAGTAAATAAAAAAAAAATAAATAAATAAAATAAAAATGGAGTCTACAACAAATCTAACATCAAAATTTAATTCACTAAAAAATAAAACCTTAATCCACATAAAGGAGCTTGAGACATCAATTTCAAATTCAAAATTCCCAATTTGCAATTTGGCAATAATGTATAATAATTTTGTATTTTAAATTATAAATAAAAATACATGAAAGAGTTTTGTAAAATACAAATGTTTGTGCTTTTTTATTTAATATTTTCAGTTATTTCATAAAGAAATTAAAGACATAAATGACCACAGGTAAATGTATTGGAATTCTGATGTTGATTATAGTTGTATTTTATATTTCTACCAAGATATTTGACTACTTCCGAAGGAGGTTGTAAGTTTCCAAAGCTGTCGAAATATTCTTTTTCATTGTTGTTTTTATAATATGCTACCAGGTCCTGTTGATACGTCTAAATTGATTATTCCACATTCGATTTTCTTTGTTCGTTTTGGTAGAGTATTCAATATGAAAACTCCTCTAAAATATGGAATATTTATAGAGAAACGGTTTATGTCCACATCAGATAGTGGTCTGTTCGTAGCATCTCTAAGAGTTTTTTGATTCCTCTTTGTAAACTAAACCATAACCCGTTTGATATGGTTTTAAGTAAAGTCCCTTTCCAACTGCTATAGATTCCATCGCTCTATTATGTCTAATTGCTTCATCAAGTTTATTTTTTGCATTCTTTGTTGCATTAACAGCTTTAGCTATAGCAGCACCTCCAGTTGTTAGACTACCAATTGCACCCAGAGCAGTTAAAATCGGTATTAGAGGCAAAAACCCACCAATTTTTGGTACACGTATTACATGTGGTACTATAATTTGAGATTTTCTTCCTTTTAATGATTTGTTGATAGTTTTTCGGGCAATTTTAATTGCTGAGTTAATATCTAATGGTTTTTCCTTCTTTAGTTTTTTTTTGTTGCAGCTCTAATTGATGTTCTAAACAGTTTTTTATCATTTATCTTGTTCTTTTTAACATTTTTCTTTTTCTCCACACCCATACCAAATTTTGTTTTGGCTTTCATTGCGTTAGTAACCATATAGGCAAATGATTTTTCAGCAATACTACTATCTTTTGATAAAACTCGATCCCAAGCTGAATTTTCAAGTATTTTATCAGCTTTATGTCTAATGCTTAAATTCTTATTTTTTGAATAAGCTATATCGTGATCTTTACAAGCAGAGTCCAATAAATTAATTCCTTTGTCACCTCAATTTAAACGTTTTTGTAGTTTTGTTTCAGGTCCACAATACTAATATCCGGGAAGATAAAGTTCACCAGTTAGAGAGTTTATTTTTTTATCTACTATACCTCCTCCAACGAAGGTGTTTTTATGACTAAACGTTTTCTGATATTGTATATGTAACTATATCATCTAATTTTGTCGATTATAACAGGTAACATTTATAAAATCTATTTAGTTCGTAATATTGTTCCTTCTACTGTTTTTTTTTGTTTACTTGCCTATATCTTGACTGATGGTTTCTCAGTCTTTAAACTTGTATATTCTCAATTTCTGTCTTGATGTTACTTTCTTCTTTCATGCGAATTCTTGTTTTTTCTTTTCATATCGCTTAAACATGCACAGTCTTGTTGTCTTTGAAAGGTTCTGCACAAAACAAATCGAATTTCACAATATTATGAAATTCCATTATATTTCATTAGGTATTTTCTTATCGACACCAACTGCCTTAACACCATCTCATTTACGTTATTTTCATATAAAATCCAACAAAATAAGCTTTAATTTCGCTAGAGCTATACTTATATATGTATATACATCGGTCTGAAATGATCTGATATATTAAAAATATATGTATGTACATATATGTACATATATCCATACATATTGGAATGGTTTTGAAACAATACTTACTATGTTTTCTGAAACAAAATTGTGTTCGTTACAAACTAGCTATAGTTATTTTAAAGTTTAATTAATTAATTAATTTTAAAGCATTTAAAAGTTACGTTATTATATTCATTAAAATTGTGATATTGTTAAGCATATTATAGTACACGGCATGTAAAAAATCCACATACTCATGTGAATCTGACGTTTTTGATAGAGGTGTGCAAATGTCGTGATTTTAAGTAGTAGGGAACTGCCAATTCTGGGACAATTAAAATTGTTAAATTAGTAGTAGGGAGCTCCCAATTCTGTGGCAATTAAAATTGTTAAATTGTTGCTGAAATTGTTAAATTTGGGTAATTAAAATTTGAAAATTGTTAAATTCTTGGAAATTTGTGATTTTTGTTTACATTAGGAGTTTTTGTTTACATTAAGTGTATGTCTGTCTGTCCGTCTGTCGATCTGTCTGTCTGCCTGACCGTGGATGTTTGTGTGTGGAATATTTTGTGTGAATGTATTAAGGCTGTTCATAGTTTGGCGGTTTTTATGTGTGTATATATGCCGACGGGAAAATCATGAAAATGATTTTTTCTAATACCAATGGTGAAATAGAGATTATTAATTTTTCCTAATGCATACGGCAATGCATGATAATTTTTCCTAATGCCTACGGCAATGCATGATAATTTTTTCAACATGATTACATGATTATTATTTTTTTCAAATGCCGACGGCAAAACATGATTATTATTTTCTAATGCTCCCAGTGTTGCCAGACTGTAGAAATTTGTTATCATAATACTATATCAGTAATATCAGAGAAAATAGATTTGATGACTACTAGGCGATTCTCATATGAATCGTGAGAATGTGCTTGTGTGATTTCCTCACGCTAATAAATTCTTATAAAATAAAAAAAATTAAATAAATGAATAAAATAATTAAATAAATTATTTTATTTATTTATAAAACGTATGTGAACGCCCCTAATGCTTGTGTGTGGGGGGTCCAGCTTGTTTGTCGCTGGTAAGCTTATATTCTGTTTATTTGTTTAAGAAATATATTTGTATGTATGTATGTATGTATGTATGTATGTATGCATGTGTATGTATGTGCGATCGAAAGAACTTGTGCGTGGAATATTTTGTGGCTGTGTAGAATACATTTATATTTTGCAACATAATCATTTTCTTTGTCTACGATTATTTTAAAGCAGCAAAGTTTCAACTAACTACAGTCATAAGCAGAGAAACAAAAAGTAAAAATTTGCAAGTTAGCAAAAATGCTAACTTCTCCTCCTCCTTCCCACTTCCTTCTCTTTCCTTTATGTAGTTTGTATTTGAAATAAGAAAACACTTGTAGATTTTTTATTTTTCTATACATTTATTGCTTAAAATTTTTTAAAATTTTATAATAATACATACATTAATATTTTAAAGAGTGAAAAAATTCATTTAAAGCAAGATATTTCTTTTGTTAGTAAAATAGCATTTTTTAATGCGCAAACACCAAGTTTATGATAATTACAATAAAAATATTCTGGATACTTAATCTCCATTTGTTTAAAGTTGATACAGCCTATATCCTCAACGTTAAAAATTTTTCGGCATAAGATTTTTTCCAACCATCGTCTTTTCTCTTCACCTTTTACATAAATTTTAGAACATCTTGCGTTGGCTTTTAAAAAATTGCAAACGCTTTCAAAAGAAACTGATCCAGCAGTCCAGCTGAGGTGATGATAGTTTTTCGTTAGCCACTTTGCTTCTCTTTGCTTTTTTATTGATAAGCATTTAAAATCAAAAGGTGGTTTTATAATGACATTGTTATATTCATAATTGTTGAAAACAATCGCTACTTCTTTTGCGATGAAATCATTTGAATTACTTTTGAAACCTTGTACGTCTATAAAAATTGTGTTATTTTCCATATTACTCAATTTATAAGACTTTTCGAACTTGTCCTTTGATGGGTATATATTCTATTATGCGATCATGAATAAGAATGCAGTAAGCTGATGTCTTTGCTGCAATATTAGTTGCTGTTTCAAATGCTATTTTTATATCAAGCGGTCCATTATTGAGTGATTCATTCTGATGACTGACATCTACTACAATAATAGGAGCTTTTGTCTTAAACTCTGATGCAGATAGAAGCGGTTGAGATTCCCTCATATAGTAACTTTGTTGGAATCTTAGATACATATCATATAGAATTGCATATCGTTCAGTTTTGAACTTTATGTTAAGATCATCATATGGATATGAGACTGAATTTAAATGTACTTTTAAATTAGTCAAATCACAATGAACAAACTTATTTTCTTGTTGAAAAGCAATCAATACAAAACGGGGGCGTTCTCTATTTGCAGCCAGTTTAACATTCCAAATATGGCTAGTACCTGTGTTTAATTGTGGATTAACATGACAATCCCAACTGCGAAATGCCATAGGTATAGAAGCACCATTGTTAATAATTTTTATCATATTCACTTTGCTAAAGTCGGATAATTGTACATGTGGGATTCTCCATGAGATGAGTGAAATTGTAAGTTTAGCTTTTTCAGTAGAAACACTCGAGCGTACAAGATCTTCATCATTCTTATTGCGCAAGAGTATCAATTCATGTTTTCCATTTAGTATAACTTTGTTGTAGTCTTCGGCGAATCCTAGAAGCATTTTTAGAGGTACATAAAAATTGAAAAATCCATTTTCAAGAGTGACATCGTCAATTTTGTTCCATCCAGCATTTTGCATCACATTGCTTTCTGTTGGTGACAGAGAAACCAAATTTTTTATAGTGCTTGTGGCTCCTAAATATCTTGTATGGTCAATTTCAATTCCATTGAGCTCATAGCGAATTTCAATAAATAGATATGCCACAAAGTTGTTTTATAATAAAAAGATCTCCGAAGAAGAAGAAGAAGATTTGGCCTTATTATCATCGGCAACAAACCCCTCTACATAAATGTAGCTCTCACTGGGTAGCACATACAAATCTTGATTTTGTATTGAAATTCTAATTTCATCATTATTGTTGTAAGATTGTAAGTATGGTACATATGTATGATAGTCCTTTTTGATTATATTCTCATCAGACAAGGGTTTATCTAAGACATCTATTATTGAACTCATTTTGTCTTCAATTTAAAATTCAAGGACTTTAGAAAATTTTTATTTGATGTTGTTAGAGCTTTTTGTTGAGCTGGTCGCTTTAATGTTGTTGTTGTTGTTCTTGGTGCTATATTTTTCAATGTATTTGCGTTGGATATTAGCATTATTTAGTTGGCCTTAAATGTATTCGTATTGTAATTTGCTCTCCTCGGAAATTAATTAAATCACCGTGTTGATCCAGTACGCGCAGCGCTAGTGAACTTATCTCTCTGGTGTTTACAGGTAAATAGATAAGATTTCTTGGAACCTCATCTATTTTATAGCCTGGAGGCACATTAATCGGAAATTCATGAAGTGTATGCGATTTCGAGTTATTCATATATGTGTTTATAGCGATACTACTTTCAATTTGCAAGAGATTCACTTTGAAAATATTAACTGGAAGATCTGAATAATAATATTTGTTTGGTGTTAGGATTTTGCTATTGAATCCTAAAAGTTTTCCAATTGTATTGTCTTTATTAAAATATACAGGATCCTTGGAACTATTAACTTTAACTTGCATTGTATTGTTATTGGCTTCAATAAAAATCTTATTTGCTGGGCAGAGTCGTTTGTATTCCTCTTCTATAAAATCAACTATATTATTTAATTCGTAAGATCCAATTGGTATTTCAATTATATGTTCCCCTATATGAAACATATTGTTGTAGGTGTCTACATTTGGAATACTGTTGTATGAATGAAAATCAGTTAGAGCACACTCATATGCACCATGTAATTCAATAGGAGGAAAGTAACTAGCAGATAGTTCTGATGAGTTAGAGCTCAGAGTAAGTGTTATTGACATTATAACAGTCTGATTACAATTAAATAATGTTTAGTACACAGTATGGTTTATAAGTATGATTTACATATTTTATTTAAAACTTTTTCTCATTTTAAAATTATCATTAGTTTCTTAATATTAATGCTATTGTTGTTGTTGCAATTGATGTTGTTGTTGTTTCTAATTTAGTTTTTCTTCCAACTATAATATTTCATCTTTACTTATCCAAGAATTGTGTTGATTAGAAAATCCCAGCCATTTAACATATACCTCCTTCCCTTTAATTTTAAGAACCTTTTCAACTAGATATGTATTTGGAAATCTAGTTTTTGAAAGTTCCTCAGTATAGAAGCCACCTTTAATAGGATTGCCAAGATAGTCTTCTAATATGTATGTTGCAGGATTTGTATTTTGAACTCTTGTAATTGTGAAAATTTCTGTAGTCCAATTTGGGGTATAACCTTTTTCAAATGTGTGCTTATATTTGCTTATGCGAACATGATCTCCCACATTAAATTTTGACATTTTATACATTTTCAAATGACTGTATACTGTATTTAGCAGCTTTTCCTCATTTGTTGAGTTGACTTTAATTGGAGCCATTTTAATGGTACGATGAACTTTTCTATTGTATGCATTGAGTAAATCCTTGTATATATCAATCCACTTATATGAACCATTATAACTAAATTCTTTCCACATCATTCCTTTCAATGTTCTATTAAATCGTTCTACTATTGATGCTTTCATAATGCTATATGTTGAGTAGTGATTAATGTTGTATTTATGCATTAATTTTCCAAAGTGTTTGTTGAAAAATTCTTTTCCATCATCTGTTTGTAAGTTTTTTGGTACTCGTCCCAATTCAAAAATATCTTCCATTGCCTTGGTTGTTTCGAGTGCTGTTTTTGTTTTTAGCGGTACTGCCCATGCAAATTTTGAGAATGTGTCAATTACAGTCAACAAAAATCGATAATTTCTATTTTCTTTAGAATAGTTTTCCATTTCAACTAAATCAGCTTGCCAAAGATCATCTATTCCTTTTATTACAACTCTGCGACGCACAAATTGTTTTCGTGCTTGCTTATGGAGTTCGTTTCCTAAATTTCTTTTTGAAGACATTAAGTTGTTTTTAAAGATTTTTTGCAGAGTTTTGTGATCTAATTGACGCACTTTCAGCTATTGATACAAACATGTAATTTTCTAATCTATAAATTTTTTTCATTTAGCTGTTCAATTTGTTCTTCAAAGGATGTTTTAATTTGTAGAATATCTTTTTCAATTTTATAATTATCTTCTATATCTAATTTTATTTCGCGTTGTAGGTCCTCAATTTGCATTTGAATATCTTCTCGTATTATAGTACTATCTCCTTAAAGTATGTTAATAACTTCTCTTCTAATTTTTCGATTTAAGTTTGCAAAAACAATTTATTGATAACATCGTTTTCCTCCAGAGCTTTTGCAACATTTTTGATCCTTTGTTTTGGACATCAATGTTGTTGTTCGTATCCACAAAGAACCCCAGCAGTTTAGGTGCATTTCTCAAAGAAATTGTGCTGCTAGTATCGTTTAAATAGTGTCCAAATTTATCAACAGACATACTCTATTTAGTTTATTAAAGTTAGTGTATTATATTCGCTTCACGTAGTTCTTCAATAATTGATACAATCTCGTTATTGTGATTAGTATGACCTGCACCTTGTGATGCGAGAAGTAGTCGAAGTCTATCTACTAACTCATTTGGATCGTCCCAGTATATATAGTTGGGATTATTGATGTTAACTTGCATCATTCCCTCACCTAAATAGCTACCTTTGGGCTTAGACCCTGTTGATTCAGGTAAATTCTTCTGGTTTTTCTCATCAATAAATTTCTTAATAATATATTTATATTTATATCCTCTAGTACCCTTAATTTGACCATCAGGTTTAAAGTCTCTTCTATATGCATTAGTAGTAATTAAAATCTTTTTATAGATTTCAAGTTCAAATTTATCGTAATTTTTTGGTATTTTATGAAACATTAGAGAAAATAGTCCTGGTGTTAGAGCCCATATTTGACCACCAACTTGTATTTTATCTTCATTCAGTTTTAGCTTACTATCACTATTTCCATTCATTATTGTAATCTTTATGTGGGCCATAGTTTGTATCTAACTCATTTCTCCCTTCCAAAACTGATAAATCAGTATAAGTATATTCTGTATTGGAAGTCTGTGAGTAAAAATCATCTTCATCATCATCATCATCATTTTCAGTATTAACATCATTAAATAAGATGGTATTATCAAAAATTGTCCCTTCTACTAGTTTTTTTGGTGTACTTGTCTCTATCTTGACTGATGGGTTTTCAGGCTTTAAGCTTGTATTATTAAAGACTTCTGTCTTGATGTTACTTTCTTCTTTCATGCGAATTCTTTTAATATTTTTAGAACTATTTATAAATTCTTTAAGAGGTTCTGTTATAGGTTTAAATGCATCTCTTAATTGTTCACGTGTATCTATTTTACCAGTTTTTATACTACGAAGCTTTTTCTTCAACACATTTCTTGTCAACACCAACTGTTTTAAAATTTTTTCATCCATGTTTCCTAAGGGCAAATAACAGGTATAAGCAATCACATCAGCTTATCAGGACCTGGTCTGGTTTTCAGATCAGCTTTTCAGGACCTGGTCTGGTTTTCAGATCAGCTTATTAGGAGCTGGTCTGGTTTTCAGATCAGCTTTTCAGGACCTGGTCTGGTTTTCAGATCAGATTTTCAGGACCTGGTCTGGTTTTCAGGTAGCTGGTCTAGTTTTGAGATCAGCTTATCAGGTATCAGATGAGGTTATAGCAAATAGATGTATCAAGTTTAAAGTTAGATTAATAACTTAAGTCAATCTTTTATGAGAAGTAGTTTATAGAGTTATGAAAAAGTCAAAGTGCTTTCTGTAGCGACCACCATTTAATTCATTATCTTTGCTTATCACTAAAAAGCCATATTTATCCTTCCAACATTCTCTACAAATTTCTTGGAATTTTTCGTAACTCATATCGCTGCCAACATGATCGCTATAAACGTGCTTCATATTTGTTTCATCTTGCTTAAACATTATAATAACATTTGCATTGTCTCTTATTAAATGCTTGGGAATTCTAGTATAAATTTGACACAAGTAGAATGAATCAATATCCCTATGTCACCCCATACAAAAATATGTACGTATATTATTCTGCTTTTCACATGCAACATCATCAAATATAATAATTGAATTAGTTTTAGCTTCGTCAGGTGGAATAACTGATTCATTATCGGTGAATGTATAATATTCCATTCCTTTAATTGGTGAAATTAGTTTCTTCAAGTACTCATATTTGGGTTGATAAAGAGATTTTGAGTATAAATAGATGTTTTCAAACTTGAGTCCATTAGGACTTTCTAGTAAGCCGATCATAACATTAGTCTTTCCACAATTTGATGGCCCTACTATTAGAGCACGAATAGAATTTGGTAAGAGGGGGCTATGCTTTATTTTTGAAGTGATGTTCGATGATTCATCAATATTACGAACTAAAATATTTTTATGTTGTTTCACTAACTGCATTTTTGTAACTAAATACATTTCATAAATGTTACCTCTTATTATAGAAAAAATCAGATAATATGGTTATACGATATCAGAAAACGTTTAGTCATAAAAACACCTTCGTTGGAGGAGGTATAGTAGATAAAATAATAAACTCTCTACCTGTTGAACTTCATCTTCCTGGATATCAGTACTGTGGACCTGGAACAAAACTACAAAAACGTTTAAATCGAGGTGATAAAGGAATTAATTTATTGGACTCTGCTTGTAAAGATCACGATATAGCTTATTCGAAAAATAAGGATTTAAGCACTAGACACAAGGCTGATAAAATACTTGAAAATTCAGCTTGGGATCGAGTTTTATCAAAAGATAGTAGTATTGCTGAAACATCATTTGCCTATATGGTTACTAACGCAATGAAAGCCAAAACAAAATTTGGTATGGGTGTGGAGAAAAAGAAAAATGTTAAAAAGAACAAGCTAAATGATAAAAAACTGTTTAGAACATCAATTAGAGCTGCAACAAAAATACTAAAGAAGGAAAAATCATTAGATATTAACTCAGCAATTAAAATTGCCCGAAAAACTATCAACAAATCATTAAAAGGAAGAAAATCTCAAATTATAGTACCACGTGTAATACGTGTACTAAAAATTGGTGGCTTTTTGCCTCTAATACCGATTTTAACTGCTCTGGGTGCAATTGGTAGTCTAACTACTGGAGGTGCTGCTATAGCAAAAGCTGTAAATGCAACAAAGAATGCAAAAAAACAACTTGATGAAGCAACTAGACATAATAGAGCGATGGAATCTATAGCAGTTGGAAAGGGACTTTACTTAAAACCATATAAAAAGGGTTATGGTTTAGTTTACAAAGAGGAATCAAAAAACTCTTAGAGATGCTACCCAACAGACCACTATCTGATGTGGACATAAACCGTTTCTCTATAAATATTACATATTTGAGAGGAGTTTTCATGCTGATTACTCTACCAAAACGAACAAAGAAAATAGAATGTGGAATAATCAATTTAGACGTATCAACAGGACCTGGTACACATTGGGTAGCGTATTATAAAAACAACAATGAAAAAGAATATTTCGACAGCTTTGGAAACTTACAACCTCCTTCGGAAGTAGTCAAATATCTTGGTACAAATATAAAATACAACTATAGTCAACATCAGAATTTCAATACATTTACCTCTGGTCATTTATGTCTTCAATTTCTGTATGAAATAACTGAAAATATTAAACAAAAAACCCAAACATTTATATTTTACAAACTCTTTAATGTCTTTTTATTTATAATTTAAAATACATAATTAATACATATCATTGGCAAATAGAAAATTGGGAATTTGGAATTAGAAATTCACTCAGCTCGCTCTCACCGATTAAGCTTTTTCGATTAGAAAATAAGAGAAACTTGTATGTAGTGAAAAATATAAGGACTTATCCGATTATCTTAATTGTTTCTCTTTATGAAAATATCTAATGAAATTTAATGGAATTTCATAATATTGAGAAATTCAATTTGTCTTGTGCAGATCCTCTCAAAGAAATCAAGACTGTGCATGTTTAAGCGATATGAAAACAAGAATTTGCAAATAAGCAAAAACGAAAGTTTTTTTGATTCAACGGTGTAAAGCCAATAAAGAAATAAACACCATTCACATATTTCATTCTCTTTTCAATATTTTATTTCATTTTTTTTTTCTTAAAAATTTATTTACATATGTATGTACAATAGTTTTTCTAAAAATTCATATACATTTGTACAATAGTTTTTCTTAATAAATAGGATTTTATTTACAACCATTTTTCTTAATAAATAGGATTTTATGTACAATAATTTTTCTAAATAAAAAGGATTTTATTTAAAATCATTTTAACAACAATAAATAGGATTTTATTTACAATAATGTTTCTTAATAACTAAGATTTTATATACAATTTAAAAATTAACTACTTAACTAAAAATTAACTAATTTTAGCTATTTTCTTGCATTCTAGAAATTTCATCTAGCAACATATCAAGTTCGTATTCAGGGTTAGTTTCCTTAATACGAAAATGATACCATGCATATGTGTTAATATTATTTGAGCTAATTTTTCTCTTATCGTCTCCATAACTTAAGACTACCTTATTTAATTCACTAGTATATATCTGGTGAAGCTTAGATTTAAATGTTAACATATTATCGTATACATTAGTCTTATTGAATAAACAGTTTCTATAAGTAGCTAAACTATATTTATCTAATATGGATCTTTTTACCCCCTTTGATTTTTTAACGTCATTTTGATTTTGTACACTGAATGAGTACATTTTTGATCGCAGCCCAACAAATTCTGTCATTATCTTACCGCAGTTTTCATCTTTCATCATACCTAAAACTTCTTTATTTATTAAGGGGAAATTATAAGTATTGTCCGTGGGATAGTCCGATGTATCAAAATGTTCTTCTATGTCATTTTTTATGTCAGCATAAAAGTCATCCGTCTTTATTGAATATATAAAAGAGTCCGTGTCCATATAGTTCAATGAGAGTTTTGTCTTAAACTTAGGTTGCATGTACCCGTAATGAAAATTATACATTTTCCATTTGGACAATTCAAGTACACAAAATCCTAAGTAAATTGGTTTATTGTAGCAGGTTTTGGCTCTACTCATTTCGATTGCTACCAGATCTTCGGAAAATATAGATAAACTATGAAAATTTGGTTTTGATATCCAATCTTGAGCTCCCAAATGGTTCCGATTCGTTCTCTCCCAATTATTGACAATTTTAACATCTCTCCTCTTATCCACATTTTCCATGGTTTTACCATAGACTGCATTATTAAGTAGTTTGAAAAAGTTTTTTTTTCAAAAGCATTTTTAGCAGTGGCTCTATGTCTGGTATTAAGGTCAATATAGCCTTTTAACCATGGAGATTGTTTAAATGCTAGAATACGATGTGTTTTCTTTAAAACTAACCCATTTTCTAAGCATTGTTTCAGAACTCTAAAGTGTATCACGTATGATTGCTTTGTAGAGAAATCGGTTATCAACTTGCTATATTTCGCTTGCAGTGGTTTTTTATTTTCAGCGCAAAAAGGTAGGTCATTATGCAAGTCATGTAAGTGAGAAGGATAATCTAAAGTGACCTCATACATAACCTTCTGTTCCATTGTCAGCTATGCTGTTTGGATCCAGATTCAGCTCGTCTTGCGATAACCATCTGAACCCACCATGAGGAAGATATTCCGACATTGCCCAACCGTAAAGGTTATTTGCGTCTAAATAGACAAGAAACTCTGAAGGCTTCTCTTTATCGAAATCTTCCAAATATTTGTTATTCGCTTTCGAATATCTTTGGCTACACTGTACGATTCCCCCACGTATACCTTTTTTCATAAAATTGTACATGTCTATGTCCGGCAATAATTCGAGTTCAATTTTTGTGTATTTTAATATTGCATCCCAGGAAAGTCCATTTGCGGTATAGTATTGACATGGATCCAGCTCACAAATACCTTTACAAACTTTTCTAAAGTTCTCGAAAATATCTGTCAGTAAGAGGACATCTGTTTTTAAGTAAAGTTCCATGTAATCTTTCATTGTTTTGCAACCAAAAGTATTCCATACCTCTACAGCATGTGAGTATTCCTCTAAAGAACACTCTTTATTGTTCAACTTATTAAAGAAATCACTGCGTGAAGGCAGCTGGCACTCGTCTAATTTTTGAAATGAATTTAGGTACTCATAGGGGAAAATGCCTTTCTTCTTAATAAGCTGAAATTCTTTTTCTGATTGAAACAAGGACCTTATAGTGTTAAAATCATTATCCGACAAATTGCAGGCTAATGATTCTAAACTCTCAGCCATAAAGCGTAATGTATCAAGAAATCTTATTTCAAGATTATGACCATCGCTCATTTCTGTAAATTGCGAGAGTGATATATAAAGCTCCTTATTGAGAGGGAGTACTTTCAGTTGCATAGAAATTTCACCTAGTTCTTTAATAAAAAGATGTGAGTCATAATTTGAGTAATTGTGAAAGTAAACTGGTATAAACTTGGGAATTTGGTAATTCAAATTACAGTTATTGTGGGCTGCACCTCTATATTTACCGCTAATGTGACAATGATCTCTAACACGATCTTTATCTAGAAATTTTTGACAAATATGACAATTCACCGCACTATAAAAATTATAAATATCAGAAGGGGATAAAGTATCCATTTGCCTATTATTTACTAAATGATTATTATAAATATCCTCACAATCTTTAATTAAAAATGAAACAAATTTTTGTGAAGCATCTTTCCCTGTAAAAACCCTTAATTTATCTAACTTATTGCTATGGAGACACTTAATGTAGTAACTAAAAGTACAAGGAGTGTGCTTTTTGACAAGACTGGTTTTACTACTCACGTTATTACTAATGTCTTCAAGGATGCATTCGAAGTCTTCGTACACCACAAAGGGGACATCCATTTTCCTCTGATGCCCCTTAAAACTTAGAACTGCATCTGGACCTGACGGCATAGTTGTCACGATTTTGCCGCATTCCGCCTTATGATTACTCATGACGTTCTCCCTATGACTGTACTGTAGACAGCTATTACAAAAAAGTAATTTATGTCTATCGGTGGTTATTTGATTCGTCAAAAGTCTGTGAATTAGAAAAAATATATAAAAGTTTATTAGTAAAATGTCTCTATTATAAAATATATAAAACAAGTAAATGTATCATTAAAATTAAAGAGTATTAGTATAATTTTCTAACTTACTTTGATATGTTCTTTATCAATATGTAGTGATGAACTTCACCATTCTCCAAAAGCAACAAGTTGACATGCTTTACTTTCTCCTCCTTGGTCACATAATAGGGACCGATGATTTGATCTGCTCCCTCATCGTACCCAAACACATTAACACTTATTGCTGGATTATTTACTTCGAACTCCTTAATTTTGTTTAGTGCTAATGGGTAAGTTAAGTTTTTGAAATTTAATGCTACACCATTTCGCGTAGAAATAATGTCTGCAGAAATGTCCTGAATATTATAAGTACCTACTGCAGCGTCTGGCATCATAATAGTTGGTATTATCGATGGCAGCGATTAAACACCACTTGAAGCAGTATTCATCACTATTTTCAATATTGATGCAAGCTTTTTTTCTTAATAGTTTTTCCGGAGTAGATATCCAACTTGATCCTTTGACTAGCGAAGATTTGTTGATGTTGATTTCTGCTCGAACTATGCGTGACAAAGTCCAATCAGAATCTCGCTCTTCAAATTCGGACATTTTTGTTGAAATCTCCTCTATCTGTTTACGGAATAATTCTTCAATGTTATCTGCCTTCGTCAGCAAACTCATTTTGGCTACATGTGTTATAATACACAACTCCAATTCTTCTTCTACAATTTTGATGTACTCCGCCACAATACTCACATGAAATTTAATTATAATATGCTTAGACAAAGACATTTGAAGTCTCTCAATAAAAAAAAAATGTTTTCTTTAATAAATTCTTCCAAGAGAAGTTGGTCTTTTTTATTAAGAATTACATATGTGGCGATATGGTTTTGGAAGGCTTTCGATATTTTGTAATATCTCACATTCTCTTCGACTTCTTCTTTTCTCCTAGCATGCGAAGTACTGATTAGAGTTGGTAAAGTTTCTTCTCTTTTTTCTTCTACTTCTCCATCACTTTCCGGTAAACTTATGTCCATAGCATCGTTGCATAAAGTCCCTCCAAGGATATCCACACCTTGTTGATGAGCTTGTTGTTGTAGCTCCTGCTCTTGTTGATGGTAATTAAGAGGTTGCCATTGCATCAAATTGGAATACTGCTCCATTTGATTAACTGGTGTGACGGGATTATAATTGTAACTTGGATACTCATATTGCATTGGTACTCCTGATGCGAAAAACTGATTACTCCATGACATTGGTGCAGGGTAACAGTTAGGCATACCGTATTGTTGATATTGAGGATACTGTAGAGAAGGGTACTGCTGGTGATGAAATGAATTTATCTGCTGTTGAGGATTTTGAACAAATGTCTGCGGTTGCTCTTGATTTGTACCCCGAATTACGACCATTTGATCCTGCACGCTATGACTTTTCACATGATCCAAAAAGGACTTTTGGTATTTGTATACCTTATGGCATCTATTACACTGATAACCTGTATAACTCATTTTTAATTATTTTATTATTATTATAAAACTTTAACACAATTGCTGATGATACTACTTGTAAATACAATAAAGTACTGATGTGTTGGTTAGAAAAGTTGGCGTATTTATACGAAAATTAGTAGCAGTAACCTTGCAGCATTCACAGTTTTAACCTTTTGTTTCTCTGCTGATGACTGTACTTAGTTGAAACTTTGCTGCTTTAAAATAATCGCAGACAAAGAAAATGATTACGTTGCAAAATATAAATGTATTCTACACAGCCACAAAATATTCCACGCACAAGTTCTTTCGATCGCACATACATACATACATACATACAAACATCATACACACATACATACATACAAATATATTTCTTAAACAAATAAACAGAATATAAGCTTAGCAGCAACAAACAAGCTGGACCCCCCACACACAAGCATTAGGGTGTTCACATACATGAGAACGTTTTATAAATAAATAAAATAATTTATTTAATTATTTTATTCATTTATTTAATTATTTTATTTTATAAGAATTTATTAGCGTGAGGAAATCACACAAGCACATTCTCACGATTCATATGAGAATCGCCTAGTAGTCATCAAATATATTTTCTCTGATATTACTGATATAGTATTACGATAACAAATTTCTACAGTCTGGCAACACTGGGAGCATTAGAAAATAATAATCATGTTTTGCCGCCGGCATTTGAAAAAAATAATAATCATGTTTTGCCGTCGGCATTTGAAAA
This sequence comes from Tachina grossa, assembly GCA_949987645.1. NCBI lineage: Eukaryota > Metazoa > Arthropoda > Insecta > Diptera > Tachinidae > Tachina > Tachina grossa. The sequence goes on along the minus strand of OX465274.1, from coordinate 106,752,120 downwards.
AATTATCATGCATTGCCGTAGGCATTAGGAAAAATTATCATGCATTGCCGTATGCATTAGGAAAAATTAATAATCACTATTTCACTATTGGTATTAGAAAAAATCATTTTCATGATTTTCCCGTCGGCATATATACACACATAAAAACCGCCAAACTATGAACAGCCTTAATACATTCACACAAAATATTCCACACACAAACATCCACGGTCAGGCAGACAGACAGACCGACAGACGGACAGACAGACATACACTTAATGTAAACAAAAACTCCTAATGTAAACAAAAAGCAAAAATTTCCAAGAATTTAACAATTTTCAAATTGTAATTACCCAAATTTAACAATTTCAGCAACAATTTAACAATTTTAATTGCCACAGAACTGTGAGTTCCCTACTTCTAATTTAACAATTTTAATTGTCCCAGAATTGGCAGTTCCCTACTACTTAAAATCACGACATTTGCACACCTCTATCAAAAACGTGAGATTCACATGAGTATGTGGATTTTTTACATGCCGTGTACTATAATATGCTTAACAATATCACAATTTTAATGAATATAATAACGTAACTTTTAAATGCTTTAAAATTAATTAATTAATTAAACTTTAAAATAACTATAGCTAGTTTGTAACGAACACAATTTTGTTTCAGAAAACATAGTAAGTATTGTTTCAAAACCATTCCAATATGTATGGATATATGTACATATATGTACATACATATAGTTTTAATATATCAGATCATTTCAGACCGATGTATATACATATATAAGTATAGCTCTAGCGAAATTGAAGCTTATTTTGTTGGATTTTATATGTAAATAACGTAAATGAGATGGTGTTAAGGCAGTTGGTGTCGATAAGAAAATACCTAATGAAATATAATGGAATTTCATAATATTGTGAAATTCGATTTGTTTTGTGCAGAACCTTTCAAAGATAACAAAACTGTGCATGTTTAAGCGATATGAAAAGAAAAAACAAGAATTCGCATGAAAGAAGAAAGTAACATCAAGACAGAAATTGAGAATATACAAGTTTAAAGACTGAGAAACCATCAGTCAAGATATAGGCAAGTAAACAAAAAAAAAAAAACAGTAGAAGGAACAATATTATGAACTAAATAGATTTTATAAATGTTACCTGTTATTATCGACAAAATTAGATGATATAGTTACATATACAATATCAGAAAACGTTTAGTCATAAAAACACCTTCGTTGGAGGAGGTATAGTAGATAAAAAAATAAACTCTCTAACTGGTGAACTTTATCTTCCCGGATATTAGTATTGTGGACCTGAAACAAAACTACAAAAACGTTTAAATTGAGGTGACAAAGGAATTAATTTATTGGACTCTGCTTGTAAAGATCACGATATAGCTTATTCAAAAAATAAGAATTTAAGCATTAGACATAAAGCTGATAAAATACTTGAAAATTCAGCTTGGGATCGAGTTTTATCAAAAGATAGTAGTATTGCTGAAAAATCATTTGCCTATATGGTTACTAACGCAATGAAAGCCAAAACAAAATTTGGTATGGGTGTGGAGAAAAAGAAAAATGTTAAAAAGAACAAGATAAATGATAAAAAACTTTTTAGAACATCAATTAGAGCTGCAACAAAAAAAACTAAAGAAGGAAAAACCATTAGATATTAACTCAGCAATTAAAATTGCCCGAAAAACTATCAACAAATCATTAAAAGGAAGAAAATCTCAAATTATAGTACCACATGTAATACGTGTACCAAAAATTGGTGGGTTTTTGCCTCTAATACCGATTTTAACTGCTCTGGGTGCAATTGGTAGTCTAACAACTGGAGGTGCTGCTATAGCTAAAGCTGTTAATGCAACAAAGAATGCAAAAAATAAACTTGATGAAGCAATTAGACATAATAGAGCGATGAAATCTATAGCAGTTGGAAAGGGACTTTACTTAAAACCATATCAAAAGGGTTATGGTTTAGTTTACAAAGAGGAATCAAAAAACTCTTAGAGATGCTACGAACAGACCACTATCTGATGTGGACATAAACCGTTTCTCTATAAATATTCCATATTTTAGAGGAGTTTTCATGTTGAATACTCTACCAAAACGAACAAAGAAAATAGAATGTGGAATAATCAATTAAACAACAATGAAAAAGAATATTTCGACAGCTTTGGAAACTTACAACCTCCTTGGGAAGTAGTCAAATATCTTGGTAGAAATATAAAATACAACTATAATCAACATCAGAATTCCAATACATTTACCTGTGGTCATTTATGTCTTTAATTTCTTTATGAAATAACTGAAAATATTAAATAAAAAAGCACAAACATTTATATTTTACAAAACTCTTTCATGTATTTTTATTTATAATTTAAAATACAAAATTATTATACATTATTGCCAAATTGGAAATTGGGAATTTTGAATTAGAAATGCACTCAGCTCGCTTTCAACAATTAAGCTTTGTTCAACTTCTCTACTTAAGCAATATGAACCGCTTGAGAGTTCTTTAATTTCAGCATCGGTTAAAGCATTATATCGCTTTGGGAGGAACATTATGTGGTTTTCCATTTCAACTTTTAGTGTTGGCCCATATTTTGTTGTTACTCTTGACACTTTTCGAATGGTGTATTTAATTGATGTCTCAAGCTCCTTTATGTGGATTAAGGTTTTATTTTTTAGTGAATTAAATTTTGATGTTAGATTTGTTGTAGACTCCATTTTTATTTTATTTATTTATTTTTTTTTTATTTACTTCTCCGCACTTTGAATGTTTAACTGAAAATGATCTTGAAAGTAGCGATGACGACTTCAAGAAGGCTAATCGAAAATATGGTGAAATAGTGAATAAGTGGAGGGGTAGTGATAGACAAAAAGAGACAGTTATAGAGAGAAAATGGATAGAGAGAGATAGAGTGCTAAAAAAAGAAGCATGGAATAAAGATGATGGTATAGATATTTTAAAGATCAAGAGATAGTACTTTTAAAATTTAAAGAGCAAATTAGTCTTAAAGAAACCTTCAAACAATCATCATTCATTAATTTATCGGCAAATATAATGAGCCAAATTAGACGTACTCTAAACCAATTTATAAGAGATTTTGAAAGCGTCAGGCTTTTTGATTATTGGGAGATGATCAAATTTTTTCAAAATATGCTGGATGAGAACTCAGAATATGGTATCATGGAAGATGAAGACAACACAGAAGGACACCTCAAAAGCTGTCCTTGGTATAATCCTGAAATAAAATTAAATTAAAATGTATTATTAACATAAATAAAATTAAATTAAATTTATCCTTGTTTTGTGTTATTTTTTAACGGAAATTTAGGATTCATCTATTCAAATATAAAATAACAGAAACTTGTATGTAGTGAAAAATATAAGAACTTATCCGATTGTTTCTCTTTATAAAAAAATCTAATGAAATTTAATGGAATTTCATAATATTGTGAAATTCAATTTGTCTTGTGCATAACCTCTCAAAGAAAACAAGACTGTACATGTTTAAGCGACATGAAAACAAGACTGTGCATGCTTAAACGATATGGAAACAAGACTGTGCATGTTTAAGCGTCATGAAAACAAGACTGTACATGTTTAAGCGACATGAAAACAAGAATTTGCAAATAAGCAAAAACAAAATTTTTTTTTGATCTAGCGAAGTAAAGCTAATAAAGAAATAAAAACCATTCACATAATTAATTCTTTTTCCTATATTTTATTTAAAATTTTTTCTTAAAAATTCATACACATATTTAACTAATGTATGTAGATACCCAGAAAAATTAGACAAAAATTCTCTATTTCAAGTAGTAAAATGTGAAAAAAAAGGTGTGGTACATTAGAAGAAAAAAAATAAATATATAGACGGACTGACCAACTAAAACGTACACTCTGTCCGATGGCCACACAAAGCACACTTAAGGTATACCTAAAGTCTCTGAAAACCACTTCGTTTTCTGATGATCGCTTTTCAACAAGAAAATAAGTTTGTTCATTGTGACTAATTTAAAAGTACATTTAAATTCAGTCTCATATTCGATCTTAACTGCATCAGAATTTAAGAAAAAATCTCCTTTTATTATATTGAATAAAATTTTTATTTAAAACAGTAAGCAAAGATATCAGCTTCAACTTCAAATGATTTCATAACAAAAAAAAAACTAGTGATTGTTTTCAACAATTATAAAAATAATAATTTCAATATAAAGCTCCCTTTTGATTTTAAATGTTTATCAATAAAAATAAAAAAAGAAGTAAGTTGACTACCAAAGAAAAAAAAAACTATCAGTATATAAGCTGGAGTGCCGGATCAGTTTCATTTAAAAATGTTTATACATTTTCATAAAGCAAAGCAAGATTTCGAAAACAAATGCAGAAAGTGAAGAAAAAAGTCTATAGTTAGAAAAAATTATGTACCCCAAAAATTTCTAACGTTAACTTACTAACGTTGCATAAACTTTAAAAAAAAAATTAAATTAAGTATAAGAAATATTTCTATTTTAGTTGCTATTACTATAGAGTATGTATCTTCAGGAATTCAGTTTTACTTAAAAACAGAAAATCCTCACAAACTTTTAAGTAAACGCAGATAAAAATCAAAACGTTTTTATTTTCAAATAAAAAAAAAAACTGAATATATCGCATCTATACACAGACGAATATTTACAACAACAACACCAACAACAAGAAGAACAAAAGACATCAATGACAAAAAAAAATGTATTCAAAGATTGAAATAAACAAAATCTGTAATATAAACAAATTTCATATAGGCAGACTTTAACGCGAGACAAATTTAAGTATGAGAAAATATAAAACAAGCGTAAGTATAAAAACATAATAAGATTAGGGAAGTCCAGACATATGATAGTATTTTATAGTACCAAATGTCGATACTAAAAACAATTTATTTCTATCTACATATAAATATTAGCGCAAATACACACACACATAGTAGAATTCATATAAGAAATATCCAAGAAAATTTCAACAACACCCCACCTTTCACAAATCACGATCCCAGATATACATATAAAAATTCCCATGATCATACATACATACATATACAATATATAAGATTAATCTCAACAACACAACACTCTCACCTACCTGAAATTACAGATAGTCTTAAACTTCTACAGACGTCTATACACATAGATTCTCACGGCTACATATTACAAGAACACCTCGCCCCTAATAAATCACAATCATCTTAAATTCTTACAAAAATACATACATACATACATACACATAACCAATTTACCTCAAGAACATCCTCACCTACCTCAAATCACGATCAGCCTTAAACTACTATAGACAGACACATCCACAAATCCCCATGGATACATATAACGTCAACAACCCTGCCCACCCAGATCATGGTCAGCCTTAAACTCCTACAGACACACAAACACACAGATTCCCCCGGTTACATATTACTAGAACACCTCACCCCTCATAAATCACAATCAGCCTTAAGCTCCTACAGAAATACACACATTGAAATTCCTACAAACATACACACACACGCACACACACACACACACACATACACACACACACATAAACACATACGCACACACACACACATTTCCACAATTCTCTGTTGGTATTACGATATATGATGAAATTCATATACACAGCAACACCCAGAACAAAATCGCTAGCATCAGCTTGCAATATAAAGGTACTAGAAAAATCGGGACACGTGAAAGAAGGTGTTTCTATAAGTTTTTGTTGTATTTCTCCAAAAGCTATTTCTTATAATTGTTATATTAAAGTAAAATATACCGAAATAAAAATATCACTACCCCCTATTCAAAAACTCTGCTTATCAACCTGATTGGATTCAAAACATTTAACATCTGAAATGCACTTGTACACATAAAACCTATGCCAACACAATATTTTCTATCTCCATAAGAATAGCAACGTGAATAGTCTAAAAAACATATATACATTCATTTGTAAATATGTATGAAAAAGTGATAATGTAATTCACACAAGCAATGACATTCTTCAAAGCAAAAATAGATACGATCACATACATGAATCCAACAACATATACATACATTACCAAATACATTCCCTATCCACTTTCATTCGCAACAGGGTTGCCAGATTATTTCCCCAGAGATCGCAAACATAAATGCATACATACAATAATCCTATATAAGCATACCAACGATAACTCAAAACAGCAATCCTAAGTCTATCAAATAACAATCACTACATGCACACAAATTCACACAGATCCCTTGTAACTATCCTGCAGTTAGACTGGGAGCAAGTGTCTTTGTGTCAATACTAAAGTTCTAGTCACAGTTTTGGTATAATAAGTTTTCTTCTATCCGTCAGTATAAAAGAAGAGAAAACAGATATGGTGTACTTGTGGTGGAATTGTCAATAACTTGTCAATATACATACATTTGTATGTAAGTCGCACAAGCGACAATTCAAAAGCGACTCAGTACATTTTCACCATCGACATTTCCTACTGGGTATAATGATTGTCTGCCACTACAACAAAAGTATCGGACACCATCAAACATACAAGTAAATACAAAAACACACACTCATACACACACACACACACACTCAACAAACAAAAGCTGTGCACACAAGTATACATACATACACATGAACAAAGAATCAAAGTCACACACACACACACAATATCAGCATGAAAATCCCTAAAATCACCCCATTTGTAATAGGGTTGCCAACGTTTTTGTTTTTTCCCAGTTTTGAATTCCTAAAACATGTCGTCCTCCGCCATTAATACCCTACTCTTGGCACTCCTGCTCATAGCCGTATTCATGAAAATCTACAAACCCCTCAGCTTGGTAATAGTGAAATACATTCAGACTCACCCTTCAAGATGATAACTATAATGGATAGACGTTTTGAACGGCTCACTGAGAAAATTGAGAATGTCATAGTGAAAAAACTCAGTAAATACAGAGAAGATCTCTTATGTAACCTGGATAAAAGATTCAATATGATTAGGAACGAACTACTTGTTATTAATGAAAGAGTTTCTGCTCTTGAAAAAGTTGCGGATGAATTTAATAATATGAAAGAGGAACTTGCATTCTTAAAAACACAATTAAATAGTTACATCTGGAGTAAATGAGCTACAGAATGAAATAAAGAGGTTAAAAATACAATCACTAAAACACTCAAATTCTGTTGTCGCCTGTGACCTACGTATTAGCCGAGTCCTTTTTTCTGAACATGAAGACCTTCACTCCATGTTTGACACTATTTGTATAACATTAAAAATTCCTACGCTCAAGCTACAATCTATTTATCGTCTGCATAATAAAAACAATAAAAACAATGAAAATTCTCCTGATGGTGCTATAATTGCCAAACTAATGTCTCCGTATGACAAAATTTTTTTTCTCAAATCTTTAAGTGTATTTAAGAAGCAAAAGCCAAATTTAACATTGGATATTCTTGGTTTTTATCCTCATGAAAAAAACAAATATTTTTATGTCAATGAAAACCTTACGAATGGCAATTTTAAAATACTTCGAGAATCACTCAATTTGAAAAAGCAAAAGCGTCTACACTCTGCGTATTCATATCGAGGTCTTGTTTATGTCAAAAGAATGGATGCTGATAACCCAACTTGCATTGAAAGCATTGATGCACTGAATCATCTTTTTTGTTCAAATGAAGGAACTGGATCGCTATGTTGACATAATATATTGTGTAGCTAAATTGTTTTCTTTTTTGGTTATAATAATTCTCATTTTTGTAACTGTTATTTTTATGAGCAAATTGGTAATAATACTTATTACTTTCTATCCACTTCTCTTTACTCTTTATAACTATCTTTTATGCAAGTACACTTATATGATCTCTCACGTAACATTCCTCGCTCTTAATTCTGTCTTCATTATAGTTTTTGATGAGTCAACTTGATCGAAGATATGGTATTGTCGAAAAGAATTCTGCTTTATTGAATATTCTATGTAAGCAGAGAAATGGTTTAAATATAGTTCACTTCAATGCCAGGAGTCTGTATGGTTTAAAATTAGATGACGTTAAGTCCACTTTTGAAAATTCAAGTATTGATGTTGTTTGTGTTACTGAAACCTGGTTTCATAATGATATTTGTATTGCTCATTATGATATTAAAGGATATACGCTCTATCATAACAAAAGAAATGACAAAAACGGTGGTGGCGTAGCAATATATTGCAAGTCTACTATAAAATCTAAATATGTCAGCAAGTCAAGCAACACTGTACTAGGAGTTGAATTTTTTAACATTGAGATCTATGGTAATGCAACTAGGATTTTAGTGTCATGTGTTTATAATCCTAATAATCCTAATAAATTGACCTTAATCCTTTTTTCATTGATTTAAACAACTATATAATAGATTATGATTTCTATGTCACTTGTGGAGATTTTAATATTAATTTGCTCTGTGATAGTAATCATAAAGAAAGTTTGCTTAACTATGTAAGTTCGGTTGGTATGTCGATAGTTAATCAGCATATGCCTACACGTTTTTCAACAAATTGTATCCCAAATCTACTTGACTTGTTTTTATTATCAGATACTAACCATTTACTGCTATTTGATCAACTGTCCTTTGTGTCGGATCATGATCTTTTGTTTTGCTCGGTGAATATTAATCTTAACAAAACTGAGAATTCTTGTTTGATATCATATAGGGACTTCAAATCAATTAATTACCCTGCATTATTTTCTGATTTTATCAATCGTAATTTAACGGATTGCTGGTATGAATCGACCGTAGATAGCAAGTTAGATGTGTTTCTAGCATCAATTCGTGACATTTATAATCAACATGTACCAGTGCATAGTTTTTCCATCAAAAACCGTTCTTGTCCTTGGTTCAGTACAACTGTAAATCAATCCATCCGTGATCGTAATCGGATGGAAAAAGAATCCATCAACTTTAAACAGGACTTTGTATAATAGAGCCAGAAATCGTGCTAATTTGATTACAAGAGAAGCTAAAAAAGCTACTTTTCTCGTAAACTAAGTACGTCTCTACCATCTGGACAGCTTTGGAAAAATATAAAAAACTTAGGTATCTACTCGCGTGGAAACTTGAATTGCCTTATTGACCCTAACACTTTAAATAACTTTTTCTCTGTAAATAATTCAAATAACCCTGACTTATCTAATATTCAGTATTCTTATGATTGCCCACATAGATTTGAATTTTCCACAGTATCTGATGATGAGGTATATAGAGCTGTGATGAGTATTCGTTCCAATGCTATTGGGGAGGATGGTGTGTGTATACGATTCCTAAAAATAATTTTACCGTATGTTGTCGGATTGATTACACACATTTTTAATAACTGCTTCACAACTTCCACTATCCCAAAAGTATGGAAAATTGGCAGGATTATACCAGTTGCGAAAAAGAACTCTCCAACTGTCCCCAGTGATTTTAGACCCATAAGTATACTTTCTGTTCTTGGTAAGGTGTTTGAAACATTAATGTCCCGACAAATGATTGATTTCATCAATGTAAATTCTCTACTATCTCCGCTCCAATCTGGGTTTCGTTCTAACCATAGCTGTACTACTGCTGTACTAAAAGTACTTGATGACATCAGACCTGCGTATGATACGGGTAACTTGTCGCTGATGTGCTTATTAGATTTTTCAAAAGCCTTTGATAGAGTAAATCATTCTATTCTTTGTAGAAAACTAGAGTGCCTCTTTGGATTTAATCCTAGCGCAGTGTTGCTTATAAGTGACTACCTTTCTGAACGCTTACAAAAAGTAGTTGTTGGTTCAAGGTAATCAGCGTTTATGTGTGTGAATTCTGATGTCCCTCAAGGATCAGTCCTTGGACCTTTGCTCTTCAGCATTTATATCAATGATATATTTAATGACGTTAGTTTTGTCAATATTCATGCATATGCTGATGATATCCAGCTGTATATATCCAGTCGTATTGGCCTTGTTGATGATATGTGCTATAAACTTACCGAAGATCTAAAAAGCGTTAGTATGTGGGCTAATATAAACAACCTTATGCTCAATCCCGCTAAATCTGTTCTATTACCCATTAGCAGGAACAAGTTTTATTTCAATCAGCTTCCAGCTATTAGCTTGGGTGACACTCCACTTGTTTACGTAGAAAAGGTTAAATATCTAGGTTTTCACATCAACTCCTCACGCAGTGTGTATCTGACGCTACGTAATTTAAGAATAACCTCTATTTATACGCCGACTGAGATCAAGAAACGTCTCGTATTACAACTAATTATACCTCTTATTACTAATTCTGCAGAGGTATATAGTAAATTGAACTCATGCTCACTTCATAAGTTACAAGTCTCTTTTAATAATACTACGCGATATGTATATAGTGTTAATAGATTCAGTAGTGTCTCGTCTTGGAGAACTATGATTCTCGGTTGCGACATTGTGGACTATCTTCGCATGCGGAATCTGCTGTTTTTACACAAACTTATAAACATCAAATAACCACCTTATCTATTTAATAAAATCACATTCGGAAAGTCAGCTAGAGGTGTGACGTTAATACCACCAAGGCACAACTATTTAAACACAAACAGGTTTTTCTTCGTCAATGCCACAAAGCTTTGGAACTCATTGCCCATTAACTATAAAACTAATTACAGAAAGACAGAATTTTAAGAAAGCCCTTACAGAATATGTTACTCGAAATATCTAGCCTCTAATTTGATTTTTCTCTTTGTTATTTTCTTTGTCCAAATTGCTTATATTATTATTATTATTCTTTTCTTATTTAAATTTTTATTTATCATTTTCTTTGCAATATATATATATATATTTTTTATATTCTTTTTATTTTTATATTTTGTATATTTTGTTTGTATTGAGATTATATTTTGTATATTGAGGTTTTTTCTGATTTGTATTCTATTCAAATTCTATATTATTTACGAGTATTATGTATAAATGTAGATTGGTTGTTATATATATGTATGTATACTATTTTAAATATTTTTTATTTTTTTATATTTTTTTCTCATTTTATAATTTGTAAACTTGTTTTAGTTAACATTGTTCATGTGTGGCGTTGTTAATGGACTATAAAAGACTTCGATTCTTAAAGTTCTAGCTAAATGAAATAAATAAATAAATAAATAAATAAATAAATTATTTGCCACTTTGATGACATTTTGCGTTCAGACTATCACACTTGCACGTATTATTTGAATTTTTGACAAGTATAAATACAAAGTATAATAGTCTGAACGCGGCTTAAGACAAATTCAATTCCCACACAAAATGTTTCCCCGCTAAATAATTACAAAAATACTGACGCAAGCTTTAATTTTAATCGCCTTGAAGCTACTATTGATAATCTGGTGCAAACTATAAACAATTTTACAACAAATATGACTAGCATGATGCAAGAAATGCTGCGAATGCAGAACACTCTGCTTCAAGCATTAATTAATAAGCCATGAACACGTTAACAATATGTTTCTGGAACGCAAACGGCATTCGTCTTCATAAAAATGAACTTGAGCACTTCCTCACGGAAAAAATATCGATATAATGTTAGTATCTGAGACTCATTTGACTTCGAGAAGTCTTTTTAAAATTTATGGCTACCATATATATGATACAAAGGACCCTAGAGGAAGGGCTTGCGGTGTATCAGCAATTCTAATAAAGTCAAGACTCAAGCACTATATTCTTGATAACATTTGTGAAGAACACCTACAAGCAACAAATATTGGCATGGAAAGTTTTTCTACAAATTTTGTTATATCATCAATTTACTCCCTCCCAGATTTTCAATCACTGAGAATCAATATGAGGATTTTTACAAATCTCTTGGACCTTGTTTTGTAGCAGCTGGCGAATACAATGCTAAGCTTACGTTCTGGGGTTCGCGTCTTATTACCCCCAGAGGTCGAGCATTGTTCAACACTATTTCGAAAATGGGCTTGGATGTCATTTCGTGTGGGGAGCCCAATTATTGGCCTATTGACATTCAAAAAATTCGGGATGTCATAGATTTTGGTGTCATAAAAAATATCTCTAGAAATCTAATTCAAGTTCAAGCTTCTCTTGATCTCTCGTCCGCTCACTCTCCGATGATCATTACAATTTGTAGCCCATTAAGAAGAAACTTACCTGACTCATATGTGAAGATGATCAATCGTGTTAATTGGCTGGGTTCAAAAAATATCTCAGTAGTCATTGTACGGAAAACATAGCACTTAAAACACCCGATGATATTGAATCTAACATTGCCAATCTTAGCGAGAGTATTAAACAGCCTTCTGGACATGCCACTATCTCAAATCCGCAGACATTGAACGTCTCGTACGTGAAAAAAGAAGAGCTAGAAGGGAATGGCAACAGCACAGATCACCACAAAATACAATCAGATTTAAAGAGTGCACTAAACGACTCCAAGAGTTGCTTGCATCTGAAAAACTGTATCTCTTAAAAATTATCTGGAAGGTCTTGATGTCACACCAGCGTCTTATTACTCTTTGAGGCGCGTTGCTAGAAACCTTAAAACACCCGGTGAGTATAAGCCACCTCTACGCACATCTACCGTAGGTTGGGCAAAAAGCGATACTGAAAAAGGTAAAATATTTGCTTAAAATCCGTTTTTACGCCAAACATATGTACTGGTGTTGCTGATTTGCCGAGTGTAGTCGCTCTACCTCCTCGACACATAAAGTTTAAGATGCGTGATTTACAAATATTAATTGCCGAACTCAACCCGAAGAAAGCTCCGGGTATTGATGGAATTAGTAACCAGATGCTGATGAAGTTGCCTCGTATTGCAATGAGAATCCTGTTATTCATTTTTAATGCCATTTTACGACTGGAGTATTATCCACACAGCTAAAAGCTTGCCAAAGTTAAAATGATTCCAAAGCCGGGCAAAGATCTAACCAAGGCTGAGTCATATAGGCCCATAAGTCTACTATTAACAATATCAAAGCTTTTCGAAAAACTGCTCAAAACAAAATTGTCCCCAAATTCTAATTAGCAGTGGGTGCATACCAGACCATCAATTTGGTTTTAGAAGTCAGCATAGCACCATTGAACAAACTCGGAGATTGGTTCAATTTATAAAAAAAAACTTTTGAAGAAAAAAAGTATTGTTCTGCGCTGTTTATTGACATTTCCGAGGGATTTGATAAAGTGTGGCATGAAGCCCTAATTTTAAAATTGAAGACTTACTTACCAATAAAGATTTTAAATCTTTTGGAAAGTTACATTATTTCCCGTAATTTCACTGTTGTGGAAAGAGACTTTAGGAGTAGGCCTGAAACTATTTCATCCGGTATGCCACAGTTTGACCAGTTTTATATTTGATTTATACTTGTGATATGCCTGTGAGCAATAGTATCCATACTTCCACATTTGCCGACGATACAGCCTGCCTTAGTATGCACGAAAACTCAGATGAGGCATCTCACAAACTCCAGGAACACATTAGCCAGATGGAGCTATGGTTAAACTTATGGAGAATTAAAGTCAATGAACAAAAGTGTGTCCATATAACGTTCACCCGAAGAAGAGATACTTGCTCCCCCATCCGGATTAACAATCAAGTTGTTCCTCAACATTCACATGTGAAATATCTTGGTATACACCTTGATTGACGACTTACATGGAAACACCACATTGACTCTTAGTTAACTCAAATGAAACTTAAATTAACTCAGGTACATTGGCTGATTGGTAGAAATTCAACACTTAGCCTAGACTGTAAACTTTTAATATACAAGTCGCTTTTAAAGCCAATATGGTGCTACGGAATTCAACTAAGGGGCACTGCTTCAGCTTCAAATGTAGAGAAAATTCAACGAAGGCAAAATAAAATTTTACGCATTCGAACATCGGCTCCATGGTACATCAAAAATTCAGCTGACTGTAAATCAAGCGGATTAGGATGTGACTTGAGTTTTGTTAGATATGTGCCTGCGTATTTTGCAGTTTCTTCAGTCACTAGTGGCATATTCAAATCACGATGTATATTTGAATTTTTGATGTACCATGGAGCCGATGTTATAATGCGTAAAATTTTATTTTGCCTTCGTTGAATTTTCTCTACATTTGAAGCTGAAGCAGTGCCCCATAGTTGAATTCCGTAGCACCAGATTGGCTTTAAAAGCGACTTTTTTTTGAACTTTACTGGACACATCCGCTTAAAAAGAGAGATACACGGGCTCTAATATTCAACACTCTAGATGATGAAGCTGCTTGATAACACTTTTTTCTTTTTGTTGCTTATCACTACTTATGTATTATTAATAACTATCACTAAGCTTATGACCGACATTGGTCGGGCCTAATAGTATTTTTATAGATTTAAGATTTGAATACTTATTGTTAGTTCATATATGAAGATACAGTAAATAAAAAACATGCATTAAAAAAAACAATGAGTGTTCGAACTCACGGGCGATGTGTTAACACATTTTTGTTACACGGTACCTGTTCGATTTCTATGAACACAGACCCACAAACCCGGAGGTAGAGTTAATATACAGTATTTAATGAAAAAGAATAGTTTATTGAATTTAATTTTACTTTGTATTTTTTATTACTGTTATGTTTTCAGCACAGTTAATATATAATATATATAATATATATATATAAATTTAGTAGATGCACTCAAAATGAAAAAAATTAAACAGAAGTGCTAATGATTTCATTATTTTCTTGCTTAATACTTTTTCTTATTTTATATTAAACCCACAAAAAACAAAGAGAATGCAAAGCAACAGACAAATGTACATACATACATTGTTATGTTTGTACATAAGCTAGATACGTTGCTCTCTTGCTATCTCATTTTTATATATGTACGTATAACCACGTCACTATTCTCTTTGCTATGCAAAAGACAAAACCGAAGATCAACATATGTAAAACACTTTTTTAATATTACTCCAAATTAATACTCCAAATTAAAACACATAAATCTCGGCTCGCCGATATCGGATCGGCTTAATTTTTGGCCTAAACTCTTCGTCGAAACCCGCACTAGCTTTTTAATCCAAAAACTAATAAAATTGGCTATGAATTTTCGGAGAAAATCGCGTGGGAAAATTATATGAAAATCGCCCAATAATCACTTTCAATACCGACTGCCAAGCAACGAACAAACAAACGATGATTTACTCTTACATACCTAACACTTGCGTATGTATTGAAACTGATGTTTACTGCCCTAGAGGCGCGAGTTAAGGTTCTTACACCTTTCTTGAGTAAAAAAAAAGAAAATAAAAATATCTTTTTTGAACGGCAAGCGTTCGTCTTTCTTCGGTATATTTTCTTAAAAACTACTGAAATACTAAATGTTTCTTAAGGACTATTTATACTACTTGTACTTATCATATTCTTATCTTTAAGAGTGTTTATTTATGTATTAGTAACCCTTCGGTTAGTAATGATTCTTTGTTACAAAAATGTGTTTATTTATAATTAGGTATTTTTCTTAAAGTAGATATTGTTATCAGTTAGCACATGTGTTTGGGTATTATTATTCCTAATTGCTTACTTACTGTTTACAAAATTACCCCCTTATGCAAAAAAATATTTTACTTTAGCTTTAAAGTTCATAGTAGTTGATAAGCACTTTAAGGCTAACATAGCTTTATTAAAAAATCATATGCAAACGACAACTTTAAATATTTTGTGATTTAATAATAAATACTGGTAACACCACCGTGTTCAACAACCACTTCACAGCTTATGATGTACAAAATTGAATACAATTTTATTCGGGTATTCAAATACTTTTTTTATTTTATTAAATAAATTATTATTATCTTGAAGTAAAGCAACCTAATTTAAAAAAAATGAGCATCTGACTTAATAGGAAAACAGATAAACACAACCATGAAGTAAAAGTAAAAAAATGTGAAAAATTATCACAATTTGTTTTATTCGAATGAAACGTGTATTTGAATATCCAGCTTTTTTCGATTTGTTTTGATTGTATGTACATCACTAAAACATTTTTGTATAATTGTATTTATTTTAATATTTTTTTATGGATTTTGCTATGTATTTCGAAGCAGTTGGATAATTTGGTGATGTTTCCCATTACATTGACAGAAATAATAAATTTAAGATAAGAGCAGGCACTTCTAGCTTCATTTTCAGATGTAACATGAAACAGTATGTGCTATATTATTAAAAATATTTGAGGTACAAAATACACATTTTGGAAATATCAACTTAAAGTAGTCTTAACAAACGTGGGTGCCTACTTTAGAATTTTTATACAATAATTTTTTTTGAATACAACTTTACTTAACATTGCTTGGCAAAGCTTTATTAAGTTTTTTTGCATAAGACCCTTAGATATTTTTCTTAAAGTATATATTGTTATCAGTTAGCACATGTGTTTGGGTATTTTTATTCCTAATTGTTTACTTACTGTCTACAAAATTAGATATTTTCCTTAAAGTATATATTCTTATCAGTTATGATTCAATGCTGGACTTTTTACGTCTGTCTATGTCTTGTAATTACGTTTGTAAATATAATATAATTTTGTTGTTGTATATAAGATACGACATCTTAACTCGCACGTATAGATGTAAACACATCAAAAAAAATCTTGGTTAATATGGTTTACTTTTAAGTATATGTATGTAATTTTTGTCTCAGGCCCATGGCTATTAATATGAGTTAATTTTAATTATTATATGTTTGTCTTAAGTAGAACAAAAAAAAAAAAAAAAGGAAACTAACTTACATGTGCATAATTAGTAAAGAACAAACGACAGTGGAAAGACTGTTGTAAATTTGGAGAAAGTAAAATTGAGCTCTCATTACAAAAAAGCTTTCAGAAAATTTTATATGATGAATCAAAACAATTCGCATATTCCATTTGCAATAAAAGTTACGTATAAAAGTTGCATATAGCATAAATCTACATTAACTGACACCACACACAGTGGACCAAACACAAAGAACGCTGATGATGAAGGTTTAGTGGCCTTCGAAAACAGTTGTTTCGTTCTACTACGTGTGTGTCAGAATATTTACAAGTAACTTTGGTGTTATTTGTTCATTAATAATTATCACATATAATTTTGCTTACGAAGCGATATGAACTTTAGCCTGGTGAAATCATATATATAGAAACAAATAAAGTTCGAACAATAATAATTAAAATTAATAGCAATGGGCCTGTGGCAAAAATTAACGAAATTTACTTAATAGTAAACCAAAAAAGTTTTTTTTAAGTAAAACAAAAAATAAGAAAATTAACTGACATGTGCAGAATTAATAAAGAACAAATAACAATGGCAAGACTGTTGTAAATTAATGGATGGTAAAATTGAGCTTCCATTACAAGAAAAGCTTTCAGCAAATTGATGTATGATGAATCAAAACAATTCACATATTTAATTTGACATAACCATAACAATACAAAATAGCTTTTCGAACCACAGTTAAGGCGCAACACTGTATTTGATTATATGTGACTAGTCATAAGCCATAGCCATTACCATAGAAACCAATTGAATTTTGGTTTGGTTATGGATATGGGAATATGATATGGTACGTCTTATTTAAGCTGCTCAAACTAATATAAGCTTAAGGCAGAAATTTAAGAAATTACGACACGAAAAAGTAAAAAATGAACACTTTATACTGGGAACATAACTGGGAGGAACGACGAATGCTGTCTACCCACAGTGTTCGATTTAATAATTTAAAACGACTAAAATCATAAATTTGTAAATAATTAAGATAGAGTCCTAATTTTTATATTTTTATATTAAATTTTATTATATTCAGTTCATTTATATATATGGGGTATTCACAAAGCATGTACCTTAAACTTATTTACACACATATTTCACAATAACAAAAGTAAAAGAAATTTCATAAATTCACAATAATATAAAAAAAGCAATGTGAGTCTGATCACAGGGGAGATGTGTAAGCATCTAGTAATGAAAAATGTTCTTAAGTTGGAAGTACTATGCTTTTAGTAATATTTTTTAATTAATCAATTAAAAGTATCAAAACTTTCAATATTGTAAATACATAGGAATTTGGTGGTTTTTGTTTGTTTTATTTAAATTATTTGGTTAGTAAATGAGCACACTGCTGTTTAATGGTTTTCGAACTATACAGAGCTAGCACAATTATATGTTAGTGAAAATTAGTAGCTACTATTGCACACAAGATGGTGTTTATATGAAGCTGTTAAGTTTCTCTGTACTTCTTGTTGTCCGTATTAATGACAATCTCAAAGACGATCAAGACTTTTAGTTTGACAAGTTTAGGTTTTTGTTTTCCTTATTTTGCTTTGTTTTAGTAAATTTCTTATTGAAAGTGCAAAAAATCTTTTTAAAAGTTATTTATTTGTTTTTATTTGCCTATGATAACTTAATGTACGACAATTAGTAATAAATTCAGTAAAGTGCGACTTTGACCCGCGCACGAAGGATTCCATGCGGACACTTTAGCCTATATAACAAATAGTCTTGGCTTTTTTTTCGTTTATTGCGTTTTTTCAGTTTTTGGGGCATTTTTTATTATTTTTACTGCAATTTTAGTGGTACTGCAGTGCTCATCTATGGTAAATGCCTTTACTTTTACTTTTTAATTCCTGTTGTTCATCGTTTAGTTGTTGCTGTTCTTGTTGTTGTGTACGCATTGCAATTAAAATAAATTCAGTAAAGTGCGACTTTGACTCGAGCACGAAGGGTTCCGTACATTCGGTTTTGAGCATTTTTTTTGATGTGGCTTTTTTCCTTTTTAAGTTTTTCCAGTTAAAACGATTTTTTCAGCTTTGTCGCTTTTTTCTCTTTTTGGCGGTTTTTTTCTCTTTTTGGGTTCTTTAAATATTTGAAATTTTTTTCATTTTGGCGATTTTTTTCTGTTTTTGGGGTTTTTTTCATTTTGGCGTTTTTTGGTTTTTGGGGTTTTTTTAATTTTTGCGATTTTTTTTATTTTGGAGATTTTTTTCATTTTGGCGATTATTTTTCTGTTTTTGGATTTTTTCACTTTGGCGATTTTTTTCATTTTGACGATTTTCCGGTTTTTCGCGATTAATTTTAGTCCTAGAATTTATTTTTAATTTGGTACTTTTTTCGGTTTTGGCGATTTTTTTGGCGATTTTTTTAGATTTGGTGATTTTATAATTTTTTGATTTTTTAGTTTTACCGTTTTTGAAAATTTTAAGAGTTTTGCTCTTACGGCTTCCAAGATACAGCAAGTTGTCAAAGTTACAAAGTCAAAATTGCATTAACTGATGGAACACCCTTTAATTTAAATTTTTTAAATTTACTGTTAATTGTTGTAGTCTGTATAAAAATACACTAACTTTACAAAATTCAAGTTATGTATATTACATGGGATTTTAACATTTTTCGTTGCTCGTTTTGGAGAACCCTTTAAGTTTTAACTCTCATATATTTGCAGTTGTAGCGGCCAAATTTCTACACACTGTGTCCGAATTTCAGGTCCGTAGCTCTTACGGTTCTCGAGGACATACCCTGTAACAGAGGAAAGCACAGCGTAGCTAAAACAATAGGGTTCATTTTCACCTTTGGTGTACGGAACCTTAATAAAGCAATTATTATTTTCATCTTTGGTGTACGGAACCCTAATAAAGCAAAAAACCTAACACCTCAACAAACAAAAACCAACATATTCCTACGTATTTACAATATTTTAAATAAGTTTGTATTGCTTCTTTCAAACACTAATACACTTACACATAGCTCACACCGATTTGACAATGCTGTGTGTATCTCAGCAAAGAAATCTCAGTGAAAAAGATTTTTACCCCCTAGCGTATATATCTTTACACATCAAAAATTATTTATATATTTGGGGTATTCACAACGTATGTACTTTAAGCTTATATTCACATATATTTTACAAAAATAAAAGCAAAAGAAATTTCATAAATTAATAATAATATAAAAAAGTAATAATAACTTATTCTGAGTTGATGCTTATATTATATTAAAAAAAATTAATGCGGCAGCTTTTGGTAGGAATTTTATAAAAAGTCTATTACTACGTTTATACGCATGGCTTATTAGCAAATAAAACTGTAAATTGTTGCCATATTATTGTTTTTATTGCGACTTACTAATTCAGAAAACTATTCACGATAAACTCACTATTTGCAAATAAAATGCTTTAGGTTGCCACACTCACAAATGTTTGCTAATAAAAAACAATAAATTGATAGAATATTGCACAAAAACATTGATAGAAGAAAATAATGACAATAAAAGCAAACTATTATTTGTTGTTTTATACATTGAGTTCTTGTTGTACCTTCATAGTGAACACACGTCTTAGCGAAGTTTTTTCTTACATACATAAGTAAACCAACAAAATAATAAAAACATATTCGTAATCCATATTTAACCTTGATCAATAAGCTTTAATTGCTTTGCTAATATTTTTTTACATAGTCATAAATAAGAAAAACAAAAAAACCGCAAACAAAAAAGAAAACACACACAAAGTGCCCTTGAGGAATACTCTATATGAGTGCCTCAAAAACAAATAATTGTGAAGTGAGTTATAACGGCAGAAATGCCTATTTTACTATGAGTTCTGAAGCTTTTAATGATAACGATAAAAATAAAAAATCTGACGATAGACTTAATGTGAGTTCTGAAGGTCTGAATGAAAACAATAAAAATAAGAAATCTGATGATATACTTTTTCTAACGGCAAATCCAATTTTTCATCAGCGATCAACTTCGCTTTGTCCAATGCCAATTACTGATTCGTTAACATTACAGTTGCCTAGTACTTCGTCATTTAAGTCAGCGGTGTCGTCTGCTTCGGGCTCGTATTCATCATTTAACAAAGTTATCACTGTAGATAACCGTAGTCAAAAATCTAAGGTTCAAGTCGGAATGGACAGATATATTAGAGTTGCAAAGCGTGGGCGAAGCCCACATTCATCAAAAATGTCATTGGTTCTCAAGATATCCAGGGATAATGACGCCGCATCAGTTAACCGTCAAAATCGTTTTTAAATATTACAAGCTAACAATGGGTGCATTTACATGCAAGTTATAGAAACGCATAGTTGAGTAGTTCCGCTCCACTCAACAGTTAAGTAACTTTCCATAACAAAATTTTTTTGCTATCTATAGTCAACATGTTGTGCTTAGCCATAGGCGTAGCTAGGCCTTTCTTGATTTTGACTTGATTTTGCCCCCCCCCCCCAGGATTTATTACAAATTCTTCTTAAAACATATTCTTTTGCCTGTAATATTAAAAAATTCAATTTTTTATTTATTTTAAAATTACTCATGAAAATCACTAGTAATTTTTATACAAACTTTTCGAATAATCGCTAAATATGCATACTTTTATTAGATAACAAATACCCAAAAAACTATAAGTTTACAGCACTTCAAAACATCAGAAATAGTAAACTCCATATGAATTTATAATGCATGTGTGTAGATATGCATGTGTGTATGTAGCTTTCAACAAATTCTTATTAAAATTGTATTAGTGTACGTAGTTAGTAGCAAGACAAATTGTTTTAAGGTGTTCTTAAGATTTTCTACTGTCAAATTGTTTATAACAATAGCCACCAATTTTTATTTAGAGTAAAATTAAAAGAATAGCGAAAAATTATGATCTGCAAATACCTTTTATATATTCATATACTATATATACTCGTACATACATGCATGTATGTATGTATGCATATTTATGGTTCAATCCAGGGCTGCCAGATAAAATGATGGAAAACTCGCCGAAATCCCGATAAAATATAAAATAATCGTCATTTCATGTCCGAAAAATCGTCAGAAAATCGAACAAATCAAAATTTCCTCTTTAAACATGTATTATTTTTTATTTTTATTAGAAAACAAAACAAAACAATTCATGTTCATATACAACTTTGTTAGACTAGTGGAAAACTTGTGAAAAATATTCGTAGGTCCAAATTTTGGTATCAGTACTTTTGATGACCGAAATTTTTGGTAGGATATCAACTTACACAGGTCAATATATCGTTGGTCTCAAATGAAAGGCCCTAACGCAAATAATTGTAACTTTACAGGAGAAGGTAAAACATAATAGAAATTGTAATATTCAAAATGTAACTTTTTTATACAACTGCTTGTAAAAGCGCTATTTTTTACACTATTGCAATAAATTTTTGTAATGAGGTGTATTAGTGTGAAATTTATTGAAATCACTGAAAAACTCAACTATCGATACGTATGCATGTATACATATGCACATAAAATTTTTTTCAATTGAACACGTATGCATACATACTTGCATACATATGTTTGTACTTATTTATGTATGTATGTTCATTCATCCCCTGCAGGAGAACGAACTAGTGTCCAACTAGTATCTTAGTAGTACAGATATCACCACCACTAGTTCCCAACTGTAAACCTTCCTACACTATCTTAATGCTCAAATTAGCATTGAGTGTGTTTAGAAAACTACTAGTACCATTGGTACTAGTTAAGGACTAGTTTATTACCAGTTCTTTTGTAAAAAAAAATTCTATAAAATTTGTGGTTTTATTCCTTTGTTACCCAGTGATAACTGCTAGTTAAAATTTGCAATTATTTATCAAAATTCAGAAATACAAAAGGGTAATTATAATTGTTTAATTATAATTATTTTTAGATCAAGCTAAAATTTTAGTAATTATATGATACCAATTTTCATACAGTGCAAGAGCTCTGTTAGACAGTTTAAATTTATTTTGCAATGTGGTGCCTTGGAACTACTTCATATACTAGTACTCATCAGCACTAGTAATTTTACACAACAACTTTAACCCATTTTGCACTAGTTCTTGCTATTCTAGTAATTATACTAGTAGCTTTTAGACAATTATCGCCTATTCTCCTGCAGGGTCGCAACAATATAGTATTAATTCAGAACTTCAATATTGGAAGGCTAAATAAATAATAAATGGCAATTTTCTATTTTTATTTATGCACCAACAGATAAATTTTTTTTAAATTAAATAATAAATTATTAAGAAATGAAATCATGAATGATGAATGAAATCATTTCTTGATTGTATCTTTTCAAAATATTGTATTCAAATATAGTAACGGGTGTTTTGTTAGAGGTATAGAACTTCGAATTGAAATAAAACACAAGAAAATCGTTTTAATGTCCATCAATTTGGCTTTATTGAAAGGATATGCCATTTATGCCATTTATGCCATTAATGTTTAAATATGATTTCGGGCATGTGGCCGCCGCGGCTGGCTCGAATAAAGCCAATTCTACAGGTCCAATTTTCAACCACTTTTTCGAGCATATGGGGCCGTATGTTGGCAATAACGCCACGAATGTTGGCTTCCAAGTCCCCTAACGTTTCTGGTTTGTTGGCGTAGACGAGCGACTTCACATATCCCCAAAGAAAATAATCCAATGGTGTCAAATCACACGATCTTGGTGGCCAATTGACAGGTCCATTCCGCGAAATTATGCGCTCATCAAATGTTTCCTTCAATAAATCGATTGTGACGTGCGCTGTGTGGCATGTAGCGCCGTCTTGGTGGAACCACAACTCATCCACATTCATGCCATCCAATTCGGGAACAAAATAGTCGGTTATCATGGCTCTATACCGGTCTCCATTAACGGTAACTGACTCTCCAGCATTATTTCGGAAGAAGTATGGCCCAATGACTCCACCAGCCCATAGAGCACACCAAACAGTCAGTTTTTGTGGATGTAATGGCGTCTCAAGGGTCTCATGTGGATTCTCTTCACTCCAAATGCGCCAATTTTGCTTGTTGACGTAGCCATTCAACTAAAAATGAGCCTCATCACTGAACAAAATTTTGCGATGAAAATCAGCATCGAGATCAATCTCATTTTCGGCCCATACACCAAAATCACGACTCATTGCATGGTCTCGCGGCTTTAATTCTTGCACAAGCTGGATCTTGTAAGGTCGCAAGCCAAGATCTTTGCGCAAAATCTTCCATAAAGTTGATGGACAAAGCTCCAATTGCTGTGCACGGTGGCGAATCGATTCATTCGGGTCCTCTTCAACACTTTGCTCTACAGCGGCAATTGTTTCTTCGGTGCGCACTGTTCGACGTCTCGAACGTAATACGTACGCCGTAATACGGCGGATGCGTATTATCACATAGAGTAAACGTAGTGCGAAAACGATCCATGGTTAACCGAATTATATGCTCTGATGGACGATTATGTCGACTATAAAATGGTCAGAGCTTGCGGTAAACTTCGCGAACTGAACCATTATTTTCGAAATAAGTTTGCACAATTTGCAAGCGTTGTTCTTTTGTCAACCTGTTTATAATGAAATGGCAAACCAAACTTAATATTAAACACTTAACAGCTGATAAAATGGCTGCCAGTTAAAAAAGTGATGCCAACTTAAAGTTCTATGCCTCAATAAAAAACACCCATTATATACATAAATAATTTTTCCATATGAACATATAAACTTGTTGGACACGAATATTAATTTTATTATTATTTAGTTTATTATTATTAGATTATTATTATTATTATTTAGTTTTTTTCTAATACATACTTTACTTTTTGTCTATATATTGTTTTTGTTTTGAATGTTTTGTTTTTTAGTTTTAATTATAACTTAAGTTTTGTTATTGAAACTGGACTGTTAATTTATGTTCTAACTTAAATAAAAAAAATGTTAAAGAAAACAAATCTGTATAAAATTTTTTAAACGCACTAATAATCCCAAACCAATATTTTACTTATTAATATTTTACTTATTAAGTAAAATATATTTTTTTAATTTCCAATTTCAATGTATTTTTAATAAAAAATATATATTTAACTTAATAAGTAAAGTATTAATTTGTGATTATTTGTGTTTTTAAAAAATTTTAAGCTTAAATTTTAACAATTCCCATAAAAACACTAATTAAAAAAAATTGTGTTTGCCCCCACCCCCCGAGGAAAAATGTCTAGCTAGGCCAATGTGTTAAGCTTAACAGCTGATCGAATAGATTTATGCCTTTTCTATGCTTTGCTAGGTGGCAGGAGAATATTTTTTTAAATTTTACATTACAATACATTACGTATTGGGGTTCGCATCTTGTAACATCTAGAGGTAGAGCTATGTTTAATATAATTTCAAAAATGGGCTTGGATGTCATTTCGAGTGGGAAGCCCAATTACTGACCTACTGACGTACGAAAAATTTCGTATGTTATAGATTTTGGCGTCATGAAAAATATTTCTAGGGATTTAATTCATGTTGAATCTTCTCTAGATCTCTGCTCCGATCACTCCCCCACTATCCTTTCACTCTTTAACCCACTAAGAAGTGACTTACCTCACCCATGTATGAAGATAATCAATCGTGTCAATTGGCTGGGATTCAAAAAATATCTTAGTAGTCATTGCACGGCAAACATTCAGCTAAGATCATATAATGATATTGAATTTAAGATTGCAAATCTTAACGAAAATATTAAACATGCTGCTGAACATGCCAGAACCTCTTATCAGCAGACTGGCTTTAATAGAATTTATTCTACGGAAATCGGACGTCTTGTATGTTGAAAAAGGAGAGATAGAAGAGAATGGCAACAACACAGATCACCCCTAACTAAAATCAGACTTAAAGAGTATACTAAACGACTCAAAGAGCTACTATCGTCGGAAAAATTGCACTAATAGAAAAATATTTAGAAGGTCTTGATGCCACGTCAGCATCTAATTACTCTTTATGGCGCGCTACTAGAAATCTTAAAAGACCCGTTGATCTTAAATCACCACTGCGCACTTCGACCGGAGGCTGGGTAACAAGCGATAGTGAGAAAGGTAAATTATTTACTCAGCATTTAAAACCTGTATTCACTCCCAATTTATGTACGGGTGCTGCTAATTTAGCAAATTTAGTTTCTCTACCCCCTCGTCCCTTAAGGTTTAAGATGCGTGAAGTACAAAAAGTAATTGCTGAACTCAACCTGAAGAAAGCTCCAGATATTCATGGCAGTACTAACAAGATGTTGATAAAACTGCCTTTTATTGCAATAAGAATCCTGCTATTTATTTTTAATGCCATTTAAGATTGCAATATTTTCCACATAGCTGGAACTTTGTCAAGATAAAAATGATTCCAAGGCCGATTAAAGATCTTACTAAAGCTGAATCATATAGGCCTATAAGCTTACTATCAACAATCTTAAAGCTTTTCGAGAAGCTGCTCATGACCAAATTGTCCAAAATTTTAACTGATAATGGATGCATCCTGGACCATCAATTTGGGTTTAGAAGTCAACATAGCACTATTGAACAAACGAATAGATTGGTCCAAGTTGTACAAAGAACATTTGAAGAAAAGAAGTATTGTTCTGCTCTGTTTATTGATGTTTCTAAGGCGTTTAATAAAGTATGGCACGAAGTCGTAGTTGTAAAATTAGAGACATATTTGGCAATAAACATACAGAAGCTTTTGGAAAGTTATATCATTGATAGGAAGTTCACTGTTGTGGAAAGAGAGTTCACAAGTGTTCATGAATCTATATCGTCCGGTGTGCCACAGGGTAGTATTCTGGGGCCAGTCTTTTATTTATTATATACCTTTGATATGCCTGTGTGCAATAATATCCACATTTCTACATTTGCCGATGATACAGTCTGTATGAGTATTCACGAAAACCCTAATGGGGCATCCCACAATCTCCAGGAATATATTACCCAGCTGGGACATGGTTGAACCTATGGAGAATTAAAGTAAATTAACAAAAGTGTGTCCATATAACGTTTACCCTAAGAAAATCTAATTGTTCCCCCATTCGAATCAACAATCAAAATATTCCTCAACATTCTCAAGTGAAATACCTTGGCATACACCTTGATCGAAGGCTTACGTGGAAACATCATATTGACTCTAAACTAACTCAAATGAAATTTAAATTAACTCAAAGATATTGGTTAATTTGCAGAAATTCAACAATCAACCTAGAGTGTAAACTTTGATATACAAGTCGCTTTTGAACCCAATATGGTGCTACGGAATTCAGCTATGGGAAACTACTTCACCTTCAAATGTTGAAAAAATCCAACGAAGGTAAAACAAAATTTTACGTTTGATAATATCGGCTCCACGGTACATCAAAAATTCAAATATACATCGTGATTTAAATATGCCACTAGTGACTAAGAAATTGCAAAATATGCAGGCAAATATTTAACAAAACTCGAGTCACATCCTGATCCGCTTGCTCGTAATATCTTGAACTTTACTGGACACACCCGCTTAACAAAGAGGGACACAAGGGCTCTAATACTCATCAATCCAAATTATACTTCTTGAAAATAATTTTTGTACTTAATACAACATTTATGTATTTTTAATTACTGTCACTAAGTTTATGTCCGATACTGGTCGAGCTTCATTATTTTATTTAGATTTAAGATTTGATTACTTATTGTTAGTTCATTTTTTAAGATACAATAAATAATTATATGTAAAAAAAATTTATACATTTATAAAATTTTTTGCGAACATAAGTAACAATTCTCTAGAAGTGCTGCCAAGTTTTTATGCATTTACAATCTATATATAAAACACAGGATGTGTGTATGTATGTAACGTATGGACTCCAAAACGGCTGGGCCGATTTTGATGAAATTTTCAGAGAATCTTCAGAATATTTAGGCGGATGACACTGTGAAGTCTGATTTTTTTATTTTCGGTCTGCGGGCGGAGGGGGGTGGCAAAAATCAATTTTCATATTGTACCACCCATTTCTCGTTGCATCTTCATAGTGAACAGACGTCTTAAATATTAAACAAACAAAATCATAAAAAAATATTCGTAATACATATTTAACCTTGATCAATAAGCCTTTATTGCTTTGCTACTAATTTTTTAAATAGTCATAAATAAC
Organism: Tachina grossa; assembly: GCA_949987645.1. Lineage (NCBI taxonomy): Eukaryota > Metazoa > Arthropoda > Insecta > Diptera > Tachinidae > Tachina > Tachina grossa. The sequence continues at coordinate 106,724,220 of OX465274.1, read as the reverse complement.
AAAAAAAAAACCGCAAACAAATAAAAACAAACAAAGTGCCATTGAGGAATACTCTATATGAGTACCTCTAAAACAAATAATTGTGAAGTGAATTATAACGAAAGAAATGCCTATTTTACTGCAAGTTATGATGCTCTAAATGATAACAATAAAAATAAAAAATCTGATGATAGACTGAAAGTAAGTTCTGAAGCTCTTAATGAAAACAATAATAATAAAAAAATCTGATGATGGACTTTTTCTAACGGCAAAACCGATTTTTCGGCAGCGATCAACTTCGCTTTGTCCAATTTCAAATAGTAGTGATTCATTAACATTACAGTTGTCTAGTACTTCTTGATATAAGTCAGTAATATCAACCCCTTCAGGATCGTGTTCATCACTTAACAAAGTTATCACTACAGATAACAGCACTCAACACTTAAGGTACAAGTCGGAATGGACAGATATATAACCTTAAATATATATATATAACCTTAAATTTTCTTAAATTTTATCTCCTCCAAAGATGTCTAGGGATAACAGCGCATCATCAACCAATCGCCAAAATCGTTTTTTATCATTGCAAGACACCTACGACAACCCCTCTACATCATCGCAAAAGTCTTTTAAGCCACCACCTATTTATCTGAGAGAAAAAAATTCTAACGCGCTTATCAAAAAACTGCTGTCGACCATTGGTGAAAATACTTTTCACACCATTCCAATCAAACAAGGTAATATTGATGAAACTAAAATCCAAATATATGATGAAAAAGATTTCCGCAAATTTTTTAGTGAATTTGAAAAAAATAAAACAAATTTTTATACTTACCAACTTAAGAGTGCTAAAGGCCTACAGATATGTAGTATTAAAGGGCATACATTCATATGTTGAAGCCAAAGAAGTAAAATGTGCATTTATCGATCAAGGATTCATGGTAAAAAAATGTTACTAACATAATTAACACAGAAAAAAAAGTTTAAAGTTTCTCTTATACCGAAAAATCACAGTTGAAGAGCCACGTAAGCGTTCAGGTCCCTTACAGTGCCATAATTGCTAAGAATATGGCCATATGAAAACTTACTGCAATTTACCTACAGTTTGTATCATCTGCGGTGATTTGCATGGTACTGCTAGCTGCACTAAGACAACAGATCAAGCAGAAAAAAATGAAGTAATTGTGGAGGTTATCACACCGCTAACTATAGAGGATGCCCTGTATATTTTTTGTTAAGCAGGCCATGGGTCAAAAACCTAAATTAGCTCCAGGTTAACCAGTAAACGAGTACTCCGCCACTTTTGCTCAAATGAGCCAACCAGTTACTTCACGTGTATAGTATGCTGATGCTGCTAAGACTTGTTCTATTCCCACACAAAATGTTTCACCACCAACCTTGAAGCTACTATTGAGAATCTGGTGCTAACTATTAACAACTTTACAACAAATATGACTAGCTTGATGCAAGAAATGCTGGAAATGCAAAAAAAAACTGCTTCAAGCAATAATTAACAAGCCATGAACACTTTAAAAGTATGTTACTGGAACACAAACGGCATTCGCCAACATAAAAACGAACTTGAACAGTTCCTCATGGAAAACATATTGATGCAATGTTGGTCTCTGAGACTCATTTAACTTCAAGAAGCTTATTTAAAATAAATAGTTACACTCTATATCATACAAAGGACACGAGAGGGAGAGCATGCGGCCGATCAGCAATTCTAATAAAGTCAAGTCTCAAGCACTATATGTTTGACAATATTTATTCAGAACATCTACAAGCAACTAATATTTGTGTCGATAATTTTTGTACGAACTTCTTTATATCTTCAATTTACTCCCCTCCCAGATTCACAATCACTGAGGATCAATACGAGGATTTTTATAAATCGCTTGGACCTTGCTTCGTAGCAGCTGGTGACTACAATACAAAACATACGTTCTGGGGATCGCGTCTTATTACTCCTAGGGGTCGAGCGTTGTTCAACACAATTTCAAAAATGGACTTGCATGCCATTTCGAGTGGGGAGTCCACTATTGGCCAACTGGCATGCAAAAATTCCGGATGTTATAGATTTTGGCTTCATGAAGAATATTTCTAGGATTTTAATTAGCGCTGAGGCTTCTCTAGATCTCTCCTCCGATCACTCTCCCACTATCATTACTCTTTATGGCGCGCTACTAGAAATCTTAAAAGACCCGTTGATCTTAAATCACCACTGCGCACTTCGACCGGAGGCTGGGTAACAAGCGATAGTGAGAAAGGTAAATTATTTACTCAGCATTTAAAACCTGTATTCACTCCCAATTTATGTACGGGTGCTGCTAATTTAGCAAATTTAGTTTCTCTACCCCCTCGTCCCTTAAGGTTTAAGATGCGTGAAGTACAAAAAGTAATTGCTGAACTCAACCTGAAGAAAGCTCCAGATATTCATGGCAGTACTAACAAGATGTTGATAAAACTGCCTTTTATTGCAATAAGAATCCTGCTATTTATTTTTAATGCCATTTAAGATTGCAATATTTTCCACATAGCTGGAACTTTGTCAAGATAAAAATGATTCCAAGGCCGATTAAAGATCTTACTAAAGCTGAATCATATAGGCCTATAAGCTTACTATCAACAATCTTAAAGCTTTTCGAGAAGCTGCTCATGACCAAATTGTCCAAAATTTTAACTGATAATGGATGCATCCTGGACCATCAATTTGGGTTTAGAAGTCAACATAGCACTATTGAACAAACGAATAGATTGGTCCAAGTTGTACAAAGAACATTTGAAGAAAAGAAGTATTGTTCTGCTCTGTTTATTGATGTTTCTAAGGCGTTTAATAAAGTATGGCACGAAGTCGTAGTTGTAAAATTAGAGACATATTTGGCAATAAACATACAGAAGCTTTTGGAAAGTTATATCATTGATAGGAAGTTCACTGTTGTGGAAAGAGAGTTCACAAGTGTTCATGAATCTATATCGTCCGGTGTGCCACAGGGTAGTATTCTGGGGCCAGTCTTTTATTTATTATATACCTTTGATATGCCTGTGTGCAATAATATCCACATTTCTACATTTGCCGATGATACAGTCTGTATGAGTATTCACGAAAACCCTAATGGGGCATCCCACAATCTCCAGGAATATATTACCCAGCTGGGACATGGTTGAACCTATGGAGAATTAAAGTAAATTAACAAAAGTGTGTCCATATAACGTTTACCCTAAGAAAATCTAATTGTTCCCCCATTCGAATCAACAATCAAAATATTCCTCAACATTCTCAAGTGAAATACCTTGGCATACACCTTGATCGAAGGCTTACGTGGAAACATCATATTGACTCTAAACTAACTCAAATGAAATTTAAATTAACTCAAAGATATTGGTTAATTTGCAGAAATTCAACAATCAACCTAGAGTGTAAACTTTGATATACAAGTCGCTTTTGAACCCAATATGGTGCTACGGAATTCAGCTATGGGAAACTACTTCACCTTCAAATGTTGAAAAAATCCAACGAAGGTAAAACAAAATTTTACGTTTGATAATATCGGCTCCACGGTACATCAAAAATTCAAATATACATCGTGATTTAAATATGCCACTAGTGACTAAGAAATTGCAAAATATGCAGGCAAATATTTAACAAAACTCGAGTCACATCCTGATCCGCTTGCTCGTAATATCTTGAACTTTACTGGACACACCCGCTTAACAAAGAGGGACACAAGGGCTCTAATACTCATCAATCCAAATTATACTTCTTGAAAATAATTTTTGTACTTAATACAACATTTATGTATTTTTAATTACTGTCACTAAGTTTATGTCCGATACTGGTCGAGCTTCATTATTTTATTTAGATTTAAGATTTGATTACTTATTGTTAGTTCATTTTTTAAGATACAATAAATAATTATATGTAAAAAAAATTTATACATTTATAAAATTTTTTGCGAACATAAGTAACAATTCTCTAGAAGTGCTGCCAAGTTTTTATGCATTTACAATCTATATATAAAACACAGGATGTGTGTATGTATGTAACGTATGGACTCCAAAACGGCTGGGCCGATTTTGATGAAATTTTCAGAGAATCTTCAGAATATTTAGGCGGATGACACTGTGAAGTCTGATTTTTTTATTTTCGGTCTGCGGGCGGAGGGGGGTGGCAAAAATCAATTTTCATATTGTACCACCCATTTCTCGTTGCATCTTCATAGTGAACAGACGTCTTAAATATTAAACAAACAAAATCATAAAAAAATATTCGTAATACATATTTAACCTTGATCAATAAGCCTTTATTGCTTTGCTACTAATTTTTTAAATAGTCATAAATAACAAAAAAAAAACCGCAAACAAATAAAAACAAACAAAGTGCCATTGAGGAATACTCTATATGAGTACCTCTAAAACAAATAATTGTGAAGTGAATTATAACGAAAGAAATGCCTATTTTACTGCAAGTTATGATGCTCTAAATGATAACAATAAAAATAAAAAATCTGATGATAGACTGAAAGTAAGTTCTGAAGCTCTTAATGAAAACAATAATAATAAAAAAATCTGATGATGGACTTTTTCTAACGGCAAAACCGATTTTTCGGCAGCGATCAACTTCGCTTTGTCCAATTTCAAATAGTAGTGATTCATTAACATTACAGTTGTCTAGTACTTCTTGATATAAGTCAGTAATATCAACCCCTTCAGGATCGTGTTCATCACTTAACAAAGTTATCACTACAGATAACAGCACTCAACACTTAAGGTACAAGTCGGAATGGACAGATATATAACCTTAAATATATATATATAACCTTAAATTTTCTTAAATTTTATCTCCTCCAAAGATGTCTAGGGATAACAGCGCATCATCAACCAATCGCCAAAATCGTTTTTTATCATTGCAAGACACCTACGACAACCCCTCTACATCATCGCAAAAGTCTTTTAAGCCACCACCTATTTATCTGAGAGAAAAAAATTCTAACGCGCTTATCAAAAAACTGCTGTCGACCATTGGTGAAAATACTTTTCACACCATTCCAATCAAACAAGGTAATATTGATGAAACTAAAATCCAAATATATGATGAAAAAGATTTCCGCAAATTTTTTAGTGAATTTGAAAAAAATAAAACAAATTTTTATACTTACCAACTTAAGAGTGCTAAAGGCCTACAGATATGTAGTATTAAAGGGCATACATTCATATGTTGAAGCCAAAGAAGTAAAATGTGCATTTATCGATCAAGGATTCATGGTAAAAAAATGTTACTAACATAATTAACACAGAAAAAAAAGTTTAAAGTTTCTCTTATACCGAAAAATCACAGTTGAAGAGCCACGTAAGCGTTCAGGTCCCTTACAGTGCCATAATTGCTAAGAATATGGCCATATGAAAACTTACTGCAATTTACCTACAGTTTGTATCATCTGCGGTGATTTGCATGGTACTGCTAGCTGCACTAAGACAACAGATCAAGCAGAAAAAAATGAAGTAATTGTGGAGGTTATCACACCGCTAACTATAGAGGATGCCCTGTATATTTTTTGTTAAGCAGGCCATGGGTCAAAAACCTAAATTAGCTCCAGGTTAACCAGTAAACGAGTACTCCGCCACTTTTGCTCAAATGAGCCAACCAGTTACTTCACGTGTATAGTATGCTGATGCTGCTAAGACTTGTTCTATTCCCACACAAAATGTTTCACCACCAACCTTGAAGCTACTATTGAGAATCTGGTGCTAACTATTAACAACTTTACAACAAATATGACTAGCTTGATGCAAGAAATGCTGGAAATGCAAAAAAAAACTGCTTCAAGCAATAATTAACAAGCCATGAACACTTTAAAAGTATGTTACTGGAACACAAACGGCATTCGCCAACATAAAAACGAACTTGAACAGTTCCTCATGGAAAACATATTGATGCAATGTTGGTCTCTGAGACTCATTTAACTTCAAGAAGCTTATTTAAAATAAATAGTTACACTCTATATCATACAAAGGACACGAGAGGGAGAGCATGCGGCCGATCAGCAATTCTAATAAAGTCAAGTCTCAAGCACTATATGTTTGACAATATTTATTCAGAACATCTACAAGCAACTAATATTTGTGTCGATAATTTTTGTACGAACTTCTTTATATCTTCAATTTACTCCCCTCCCAGATTCACAATCACTGAGGATCAATACGAGGATTTTTATAAATCGCTTGGACCTTGCTTCGTAGCAGCTGGTGACTACAATACAAAACATACGTTCTGGGGATCGCGTCTTATTACTCCTAGGGGTCGAGCGTTGTTCAACACAATTTCAAAAATGGACTTGCATGCCATTTCGAGTGGGGAGTCCACTATTGGCCAACTGGCATGCAAAAATTCCGGATGTTATAGATTTTGGCTTCATGAAGAATATTTCTAGGATTTTAATTAGCGCTGAGGCTTCTCTAGATCTCTCCTCCGATCACTCTCCCACTATCATTACAATTTGTAACCCACTAAGAAGTGACTTACCTTACTCATATGTGAAGATGATCAGTTGTGTTAATTGGCTGGGATTTAAAAGATATCTTAGTAGTCATTGCACGGAAAATATTAAGCTAAGAACACCCAATGATATTGAATCTAGCATTGCCAATCTTAAGGAAAATATAAAACAGACTGCTGAACATGCCACTACCTCCCATCCGCAGACTGGGTTTAATGAAATTTATTCTAGGGATATTGAACGTCTCGTGTATGAAAAAAGAAGAGCTAGAAGGGAATGGCAACAGCACAAATCACCCCAAAATAAAATCAGATTTAAAGAGTGCATTAAACGACTCCAAGAGTTGCTTGCATTTGAAAAAACTCCATATCTTAAAAATTATCTCTGCGCCCATCTACCAGAGGTTATAGAGCTGCAAAACTATCGATGGTACTATCGATAGTATCGATAGTTTTATATTGAGTAGACTATCGATATTTTTTTTCGATACTGATACTATCGACAAGAACACGCTACTAAAAGGGAAAAAATCAAAGTCAATAAAAACGGAATGATGGCGACTGTGTAATAAAAAATGCAACATTCAAATTTCGCCGCCTGGTTTGGTAATGGTTATCATTATAAATTAATTAGTTTTGATTTTTTTCAACATAAGATGTAAATTTTTATCTACTAGATGCAAATTGCATAAAAAGACAATTATTATATACCAACGGCTTTGATACATGAAGAAATTAGACGGCTACTGGACTGTCTCTGTTTTTTACTTTTAAATAACAGGAGACGCTAAATAGTTTGCTTCTCCTTCTGTTAAACCAATACTTTTTAGCTAACTGCAATAGTTTAAGTAATGATGAAAGATTTTTTTTATTTTATTCTTTTTTAATTTATTTTTTATTGATCCATCTATCTATCTGTTTGCTTTTTTGTTTATTTGTTATAGAGCTGTGAATATATGTTTGTTGAATATGTGTACTAAAAACATTGGAACTAAAAGTTTTAAAAAAATCAAGTTTCTTTTTACTTTATGGAATGATTAAAAAATTCAATATTTGATATTAGAAAAATACACAATTGATAAGTTTCTAAGAATCAAAAACTATCGATAGTATCGATGGCATCAAAAAATACTATCGAAACTAGGAGGTTGGGCAAGACGAGATACGGAAAAATGTAAAATATTTTCTGAGCACTTAAAATCCGTAGTTACGCCAAACACATGTACTGGTGTTTCTGATTTGCCGAGTGTAGTTGCTCTACCCCCTCGACGCTTGAAGTTTAAGATGCGTGATGTACAAAAACTACTTTCTGAATTCAAACCGAAAAAAGCTCCCGGTATTGATGGAATTAGTAACAAGATACTGATGAACTTGCCGCATATTGCAATAAGAATCCTACTGTTTATTTTTAATGCCATATTACGACTGAAGTATTATCAATAACGCTGGAAGCTTGCCAAGGCCAAAATTATTCCAATGCCGGGCAAATATCTTAACGATGCTGAGTCATATAGACCAATAAGTTGGCTGTCAACTTTGTCAACACTCTTGGAAAAGCTGCTTATGACAAAATTGTCCCCTTGTCTAACAGATAATATGTGCATACCGCACCATCAATTTGGTTTTAGAAGTCATCATAGCACCATTGAACAAACGCATAGATTGGTTCAATTTATAAGGAAAACATTTGAAGAAAAGAGGTATTGCTGCCTCGTTTATTGATATTTCTCAGGAATTTGATAAAGTTTGGCATAATGGCCTAATTTTAAAATTGAAGACATATCTACCAAATAACATTCTAAAACTTTTGGAAAGTTATATTTTAGGCCGATAGTTCTCTGTTATGGAAGGAGAGTTAATGAGTATGAGAATTAATCAGCCCGAAACAATCTCATCCGGTGTATCACAAGGGAGTATACTGGGGCCAGTTTTGTATTTTATTTATACTTGTGATATGCCTGTGAGGAGTAATATCCAGGCTTCTACATTTGCCGATGATACGGCCTGCCTTAGTATGCACAAAAACCCTCATGAGGCATCCCGATATCTTCGGGAGCATATAAAAAAGCTTGAGCTATGGTTAAACTTATGGAGAATATACGTAAACGAACAGAAATGCGTACATATAACCTTTATCTTACGAAAAGATACTTGTCCTCCCATTAGAATCAACAGTCAAGTTCTTTCTCAACATTCACTTGTTAAATACCTTGGTATACACCTTGATCGTCGGCTTGCATGGAAACACCATATTGACTCAAAGCTAACACAAATGAAACTTAAAATAACTCAGATACATTGGCTGATGGGTAGAAATTCAACACTCAGTCTAGATTGTAAACTTTTAATATACAAGTCGATTTTGAAACCAATATGGTGTTACGGAATTCAACTATCCAATGAAAGCAAAACAAAATTTTACGGTTAATAACATCGTGATTTAAATATGCCACTAGTGACTGAAGAAATTGCAAAGTACACAGGCAAATATTCTACTAAACTCGAGTCACATCCTAATCCACTTGCTTGTAATATTTTAAACTTTACTTTAGACATCCGCCTAAAAAAGAGCGACACAAGAGCTCTTATACTCAACACTCCAGACGGGAATGCTTGATAATACATTTAGTTTTCCTTTTTGATTATCACGACTGTATTATTTATAACTATCACTAAGTTTATGTTCAACACTGGTCGGGCGTAATAATAACATTTTAAATTTATGATTTGAATACTTATTGTTAGTTCATATATGAAGATACAATAATTAAAAAAATGTATTAAACAAATATTGCAATATTGCTTTTTTTATTTTTTATTTTTTGAAAGCCGTTGCCATGGTTTTCAAAACGAGATATCAAACTCTTAAATCGGTTATGTAGTTCCGAAAATATTTACAAAAAACCTATGTTTGAGCCCATATCTACACCATATGCAAGCTATTCTGTGAAAAAACTTTATGATAGGTATTCCATGGATTTTTATTTAAAGGCCGTAAATTTCGTTAAAGCTCAATTTAAAGCGTGTAGTAATACAACACTAATGTTTGCTTAGGGTCAGCAACTCGGACCGGGTCAGCTAGTGCCGTATAAATAAGGAGTTAATTTATTTGCAAATATTGTTATTGTTATTTGCAAATAGTGCGCGCATAAACGTAGTATATAACAGCAATGTTGAAAGATTACAGAAAGATTTATGGATGTGGTGAAACGGATGGAGATCAAAAGACTTGGTCTGACAAAGTTAGTTTGTTTGATAATAATTGTAAAAAAACTCACTTAGCTTAACACTTCATAAAACACTTACCATTTATTATAAAATAATTAGGGAATTCACAATATCATTTTAAAATGTGTCTTAATATTGCAACGTTTCAATTTTAATGCTTTTATATGGTCTGGCATGTTTGTTGTTTTTGTTTTGTATGTAAATCAAATTAGTTACCATGTGGCAAATTTAACAGTTGGGAGTTCACAAAAGCGTTTTAAAATGAGTCTTAATATTGCAACGTTTCAATTTTAATACTCTAATATGGTCTGGCAGGTTTGTTGTTTTTGTTTTGTATGTAAATCAAATTAATTACCATGTGGCAAATTTAACAGTATAAAAAACATGTCATTTTCAATATGGCAATATGGTAATGTTAAACTAAACATGTTAAAACTGTCAACGCAAATGTAGTTGATAAAAAAATATTTGTATTTTTCGCAGAACAAAAGTTATTTTAATAAATTTATTTAATAATAAATTCAAATTAAAATTTTTTTGTTATTTTAATACGTACGGAAGAAAATAATTCTGTCTCTCATAGGCATTCGTACAAACATGCATTTTACTCTCTCTCTCTTTCTCATATTAAACACTAACATATAAATAATATAAAACGTATGTGTGTTTTCCTGACTTTGATAAACACAGTATGTGTATTTATATCAGTGGTGCCAACTTTTTTAAAGCAAAAAGCACTGTTCGGTCATGAAAAAAGCACTAAACAGCACCAAATGCAATAAATATGTTTGTATGTACATACATATGTGCTGGATAAAGATTCGAATTCAAATTTTATTTTTAATCTTTTATATATTAAATTAAATCATCCACTATAGTCGAAATATCAAAACACTTGAATAAAATTTAAGTGGAAATGTTTTGAAATTTTGGTCCTTATCGATTGCACTAGTTATACTTTTCATAGCGCTGAAACTAATTTTCCATTTTTGTAGTCTTAAATTTTTAATGCTTCGTTCTTCTGTATTTCTTTCTCTGCAATTTCTATAAATATATTCTTAACGATACATAAAGTTTTTTTTTACAATTTTGAAATTATGTAGCGATTTAGCTCTAAAATCAATTACTTTATTCGTGATAGCCATTTCTGCACACTGTAAATGAAAAAGTATGTAGTTCCCTATATGTCTTTCATTTAATTGAATAAATACTGCAAAGAAAACATTCCGTATCAAAAAAGAGGTAAATCCATGGGTAAACACCATGTAGCAAATTTTTGCAAATCGAATTCATACGTATTCTTATTCTCTTTCATTTAGTCTTGTCTGAGACAAATTTTTACTTATCTTTTAACTAATTTTTTTCAAGAGCACTGCGAGAAATTTATTATTTATGCTGTTTATGTTAAAAAGCTATTTTCTCTTACAAATTGGTTTTTAGTAGTTTTAAACTCAGAATTAAAGTGAATAATAATGTTTATTTGTTACTTTTTGTTGAAACAATTTTCTCGAAAAAAATTCTTTCATAAGAAAAATTCATGTAAGAATTACTTTTGTTAACTGTTTCTTTTTCTTATCTTTTTCGCTCACTTAAATAACCTTAAATTTATCTTGGTCTAATCAGATATTTTTGACATAAAAAATTTATATTATTGTATCATGCATTCAACCAAGACGTTACGTCTAACTCTCAAACTTCATATTCTTATTAAGTTTTTACAGTATTTTTATACGAAATTTGATAATTAGGATGGAACGCAAAGAAGCAAGTACAGTCACCTTGTTTGATTGAGTATGTGTGTATGTGTTTAAATTTAGAGTTTCAAAAAATTTAAAAAATCTTAATTCGCATTTTTTATGAAGCTACTAGACTATAAAAAATTTATATTTAGTCTAATTGTAAAACGCACTAAAGGCACAGAATTCAAAGTTAAAAATGCACCAATTTAGTGCCTTTTTAAAAAAAGCACCAAATTTAAACAAATTCGCACTGTCATGACTTAAAAAGCACTAAATCTAGTGCCAGAGGCACTAAATTTGCATCACTGATGTATATCGTTGCTTGCTCACAATGAAAAAATTAAAATGGCGCAATATTGCCACATTAAAATTTTAATACCTATACTCATTGTGTATTCTCTAAATGTGTTTTTGTGTGTTAATTAAAAAGAAGTCAAAAGTTACAATTGAATAAAAAAAATTAATATCGCATCTATAATGCCTTCTATTTGCTTTTGAATTTGCATAAGATACTCATAGTATTTTTGTCTTTTTGTTTTTTACTTTTAATATGTGATTTAGAGTACCGTTATAAGCATACAAATTGAAAGATATACAAGAATCATATAGTTTTAAGCTAGTCTGGGTCTTCGCTTGCAAATAGTGTGGTCAATTTAAATTTTTAATTAATTTAATTTTTTTTGTCGTCCTAATTTCTGAAATCGAACACTGTGCCACGGCGTGAAATTCGGCGATGAAAATTCGCTGAGTAAATTCTTCGTGTGAAGCATTGTTTCCAATTTTTTTCTTGACCTTATCCCCAATTTTTGATTTGTTGTCCCCGAAAATCCCCAAATTGGGTGCTTTTTAATCAAATTTTAGCCTTTGTGAAAAAAATAATTTTTTTTTAATTTTATTTAAAAACTAATGACAAATATTTATTCAATAAAATTCATTTATATCATTTTAATTTAATTTGTACTTATAAAACGTGTAAAAAAAGTTACATATAGTTTAATATACAGAAAAGTGTGTTTGTGCCGGTTCGGGGTCACTTTTTTAGTACAAAAGGCTGCTCCTGCCTGGATGGGAATATCATGCATTTAAATTATGTTTCTTACTTCATATATTTTATAAGTATTTATTTATAATATGAGTTTTCCTGCACTGGATGGAAATGTATGTACGTGTTAACTGATAAGAACACATAAACGATTTGATTGTATGTATTAAATCGTTTAACTGATAAGAACACACTTAGATCATAAAAATTTGTTTTTATTTTTACTGATAAGAGCAAAAGTATTAAAGCAATGGGATTAAAAAACAAACAAAAAACCATAAAACCATATTAGATCTGGCGCAGTGTTTGCTATAAAGTTCAATATCGAAATGCTGGATACATGAGTGTTATTAAAATATTTAGCCTTGTCAATGAAATAAAACTATTAAAACTTTAGTAAAAAATTTATTGTAAATTTATATAATTCTTATTCTAAATTTTATTTAACAATATTTAATTATCCAAAAAAATTATTATATATAAAAATTTAACTTTCGTGGATCTCGTGGTACCTTCATAGCGAATAGTCGGTTAGCGGAATTTTGCTTACATACTTACCAAACAAACAAAAAATTATACAAAAAAATATTCGTAGTACATATTATTCCAAATAGGTACATACTGACTTTAATAAATAAGCTTTATGCTTTGCTAATATTTTTAACATAGTAGAAATAACAAAAACAAAAAAAAAACGCAAACAAAAAAACATAAACAAAGTGACATTGAGAAATACTCTATATGAGTACCTCAAAAACAAACAAACGATCATAAATAACAAAAACAAAACAAAAAACCGCAAACAAAAATCACAACCAAAGTGCCCTTGAGGAATACTCTATATGAGTATCTCAAAAACAAATAATTGTGAAGTGAGTTATAATGGCAGAAATGCCTTTTTCACTGTGAGTTCTGAAACTCTTAATTAAAACAATATAAATAATATATCTGATGAAAGTCTTTTTTTTAACGGCAAAGCCAATTTTTCGTCGGCGATCAACTTCGCTTTGTCCAATGACAAATAAAATGATTCATTAACGTTACAGTTGCCTATTACTTCTTCATACAAGTAAGTAATATCATCCCCTTAAGGCTCGTGTTCATCACTTAACAAAGTTATCACTACAGATAACAGCGGCTCGAAACTCAAGGTACAAGTTGGAATGGACAGATATATAACCGTGGTAAAGCGTGAGCGAAGGCCGAATTCTTCAAAAATTTTATCCGCTTCAAAGATGTCTAGGGATAACAGCGCATCCTCAACTAATCGTCAAAACCGCTTTAAATTTTTGAAAGAAGAGAATGACAAACCCGATGTTCCCTCGAATAAAACATCCAAGCCGCCACCAATCTATTTGAGAGAGAAGAACTCAAATGCCCTTATTAAAAAATTAATTTCGGTCATTGGCGAGAATAAATTTCACATTGTCCCAATAAAACGTGGCTACATCGATGAAACGAAAATTCAAATATGTGACGAAAAAGATTTCGGCAAAATGGTTTCTGAATTTGAAAAAAAATAAAACAAGCTTCTACACATACCAGCTTAAGAGCGCTAAAGGCCTGCAGATTGTATTGAAGGGCATAGATTCTTATGTTGTTCCTGAAGAAATAAAAGATGCACTCGTGCTCCAGGGATTTAAGGAAAAAAATGTATCTAACATAATAAACAGAGAAAAGGTACCCCAACCCCTATTTCGTATTGAACTGGATCCGAATGATATACAGTTGAAAAAAAACGAGACTCATCCTATTTATAGCCTAAAATACCTTTTATACATAAAAATCGCAGTTGAAGAGCCACATAAGCGTCAGGTCGCGTGCAGTGCCATAATTGCCAAGAATATGGCCATAAAAAAGCTTACTGCAATTTACCTACAGTATGTGTTATCTGCGGTGAATTGCACGGTACTGATACCCAGCAAAAAATTACATATTATCATTAGAACTACTTGCCATATAATGACTTACTTTTCTGATTGCCAATTTTTATTACTCGCTTACAAATCACATTACCTAAAATTACAAAACATTACGTGCAAGTTGCTAAATGAAGAGAATGATTTTTTTAGAGGAAATAGATTACGTGAAATGTTGACAAATAAACAAAATTTAAGTACTTCTTAAGAATCTATTATTTTAGTCTCACGCCTTGTTAAAATCATTAAGTTGGTAATCCAGTAGGGAAGTGCTTCCACCAAAAATGCTTAATTCCAAATTCGATTACTTTTTTGAAATTTTTTGCTGGTTAGTTGTACTAAACCAAATGATCAATCGGAAAAAATGCAGTAATTGTGGAGGTAATCACACCGCTAACTACAGATGTTGTCCTGTGTAATTTTTCGTCAAGCAGGCTATGGTGCAAAAACCTAAATTAGCTCCAGTTCAAACAACAAACGCTTTCTCAGCCACTTTTGCGCAAATGAGCCAACCAGTTACTTTCCGTGTATCGTATGCCGATGCTGCCAAGAAAAATTCTATTCTCGCGCAGAAAGTGTCCCCACCAAGTAATTCAACAAATGCTAACACAAGCTTTAATTTCAGTCGCCTTGAAGCCACTATTGAAAATCTTGTTCAAACTATCAAAAACTTTACAGCAAATACGACAAACATGATGCAAGAAATGCTACGAATGCAGAATACGCTGCTTTAAGCATTAATTAGCAAGCCATGAACACGTTAAAAATATGTTTCTGGAACGCAAATGGCATTCGCCAACATAAAAATGAACTTGAGCAATTCCTTACGGAAAAAAATATTGATATAATGTTGGTCTCTGCTAACAATGCTAAGCATACGTTCTGGGGTTCGCGTCTTATTACGCCCAGAGGTAGGGCGTTGTTCAACACAATTTCAAAAATGGGCTTGGATGTTATTTCGAGTAGGGAGCCCACTTACTGGCCTACTGACGTACGAAATATTCCGCACCTTATAGATTTTGGCATCATAAAAAGTATTTCTAGGGAATTAATTCACAATGAAGCTTCCCTAGATCTCTCGTCCGATCACTCTTCCACGATCGTTACAATCTATAGCCCACTGAGAAGCGCTTTACCTCACCCATATATCAAGATGATAAATCGTGTTAATTGGCTGGGATTCAAAAAATATCTTAGTAGTCATTGCACGGAAAATATTACGCTAAGA
Organism: Tachina grossa; assembly: GCA_949987645.1. Taxonomy (NCBI): domain Eukaryota; kingdom Metazoa; phylum Arthropoda; class Insecta; order Diptera; family Tachinidae; genus Tachina; species Tachina grossa. Next base: position 106,708,589 of record OX465274.1, on the reverse strand, counting down.
ACACCCGATGATATTGAATCTAACATCTAACACATCTTAAAATTTAAGATATGTGATGTACAAATACTAATTGCCGATCTCAACCCGAAAAAAGCTCCCGGTATTGATGGAATTAGTAAACAGATGCTGATTAAATTGCCTTGTACTGCAATTAGAAACCTGTTATTCATTTTTAATGCTATTTTAGAGACTGGAGTACTATCCACTCTGCTGGAAGCTTGCCAAGGTTTTTTTTTTTTTAAAGAGAAGTAACACTCAGGCAATTAATGCCTACTATATACTATTACTAGGTGTTACCTTCTTTAGGAAAGGGATAGTGATAGAAGACAGGTGGTGAAGGAAGAGATAGAAGAAAGCTTCATTCTTTTTACAACTGCTTTTTTGCACGCTTTTTAATAATGCAGTGTTGCAGCGCCTTCTGGTGTTAAATGAGGCGTATTAAATTTAGATGCTGTGTTTTTAGTAGCCATTTTTTTGGTTATTTTACTTCGCCGATGATTTTGCTACACAATACCGACGAAGGAGGGCGCTCTGATGTAATATTAGGATTAGCATCTGCTGAAGTCGGTATAATTCAGTGACCAGTGACTATGCCTTCATCACTTGAACTTTCCAACAACAGCTGATGCAAAGAAACTCTAATGCACATCAGAAAAATGCGTGGTGTTGTTATTTGAATGACTGTCGGATACAGGGATTGAACCTAGGATCTTCAGTTTTGTAGTCGACGTGCTAACTACTTCAGCCAACGCCACCAATTAAGGTTAAAATGATTCCAAAGCCAGGTAAAGATCTTACCAAGGCTGAGTCATATAAGCCAATAAGTTTACTGTCAACAATGTCAAAGCTCTTTGAAAAGCTACTCATGATACAATTGTCTTCAATTTTAACTGATAATGGGTGCCTCCCGGACCATCAATTGGGTCTTAGAAGCCAGCATAGCACCATTGAACAAACGCATGGATTGGTTCAATTTATAAGAAAAACATTTGAGGAAAAGAAATATTGTTCTGTCCTGTTTATTGATGTTTCTCAGGCATTTGATAAAGTGTGGCATGAAGGCCTCATTTTGAAATTGAAGACACTTACCAATAAACATTTTAAATCTTTTGGAAAGTTACATTATTGCCCGAAAATTTTCAGTTGTGGAAGGACACTTTGTGAGTATGCCTGAAACTATCTCATCCGGTGTACCACAGGGGAGTATACCGGGGCCAGTTTTATATTTGATTTATACTTGTGACATGCCTGTGAGCAGTAGTATCCACACTTCCACGTTTGCCGACGATACAGCCCGCCTTAGTATGCACGAAAACCCTGATGAGGCATCCCGCAAACTCCAAGAACACATTAGCTAGATGGAGCTATGGTTAAATTTATGGAGAATTAAGGTAAATGAACAAAAGTGTGTTCAAGTAACATTTACCTTACGAAGAGATACTTGTGCCCCCATTCGGCTTAATAATCAAGTTGTTCCTCAACATTCACATGCGAAATATCTTGGTATATACCTTGATCGACGGCTTACATGGAAACATCACATTGGCTCTAAGTTAACTAAAATGAAACATAAATTAACTCAGGTACATTGGCTGATTGGCAGAAATTCAACACTCAGCCTAGACTGCAAACTTTTAATATACAAGTCGCTTGTAAAGCCAATATGGTGCTACGGAATTCAGCTATGGAGTACTACTTCAGCTTCAAATGTTGAGAAAAGCCAACGAAGGCAAAACAAAATTTTACGTTTAATAACATCGGCTCCATTTTTCATAGAAAATTCAAATATACATCGTGATTTAAATATGCCACTAGTGACTGAAGAAATATCTAACAAAACTCGAGTCGCATCCTAATCCGCTTGCTCGTAATATTTTGAGCTTTACTGGACACATCTGCTTAAAAAGAGAGATACAAGGGCTCTAATACTAAACACTCCAGACGAAGCTGCTTCAAAATAATTTTTTTTTGCCTATCACTACTTATGTATTATTAAGAACTATCACTAAGCTTATATCCAACATTGGTCGGGCCTACATTTGTGATTGCCAAGTGAACAGTGATTGCCAAGTGAACATATATTTGTCACGTGCCCATGATGAATTAAGTGAGACATTTTTAGATTTTAATTGAACTATAGTGAATATTTAATCAGAAATAATTTTTAGTCAGGCTTAAGTTCAGTAATTTCAATTCTTTTTATTGAATAAAATATTTTTTTTTAATTAATGTGAGTTTCTAAAGAAGAGAAGAAAAATTAAATTAGACTTTTAAGCTGGAGGAAATACCGATATTTTTCTGTGCAGTCTATCTACTAGACTAGGGTGCTGATGAAGTGCGTTGCTGCACAGAAAAATATCGGTATTTCCCCCAGCTTAAAAATCAAATTTAATTTTTCTTCTCTTAAGTCTATCTACTAGACTAGGGTGCTGATGAAGTGCCTTGCTGCACAGAAATCAATTTTTTTCAATTCTTGAAAAGAAGCAATTAGCAGAAATATAAACAAAATTCAAATGACAATTTATTTAGCCTCGTAACTATTGATGAATTTAAACAAAAAGCGAATCAACATATAAGCAAATTGCAGATAGCATTAACCTCCAAAATTACCATAATAACCAGTAAAGTAGAACAAAAATATTTACTAGAGAAATTTCATGACAACCCTTGTTTCGGTGGTCATCCTGGAACAAACAGACTACTACTATGTAGAGAAATGTCTTCAATGTCAAACTAATAAAACTACAAGAGACATAAAACCAAATATGATTATAACACTAACACCCCAGAAACCCTTCAAACGGTAATAATAGATACTGTAGGACCCCTACCTATTTCTGAAATGGGAAATCAATATATTATTACAATAATATGTGACCTAACCAAATACCTTGTAGCGGTTCCAGTAACTGATAAGTCTGCGAAAACGATGTCAAAGGCATTAGCAGAACATTTTATATTAATTTATGGACCTATGAATACAATACTTAGTGACATGGGTACGGAATACAACAATCAAGTACTTTCAGAACTTCTTACACTACTAAGCATAAAAAGATCAATGTCAGCCCCTTAACATCACCAAACACTAGGAACGGTTGAAAGATCCCACCGCACACTTAATGAATTCATGCGATCATACATTCACGCATGCAGAAACGATTGGAATAAATGGGTAAAGTATTTTACCTATGCTTTCAATACAACACCATCAACAGTTCATGGATACTGCCCATTTGAACTGATCTTTCCAAACGCCCCAAATCATAAACCACTAGTACCAAGTGATAAAATAGACACCATATATGATTTTGAAAATTACACAAAAGAAGTAAAATTACGTCTACAAATAGCAATAAATAGAGCACAATACTTAATTGACAAAGCAAAACAATAACATATAGCAGATGAGACCCGAAAGATTTATGTATATTGAAATAAAAGGGTCTACCAGATGGCAAAGCGTCTTAATGGACCACAAATATTTACAATAATGTCTTTATTTATTTTTAGTATGTATGAGGCTTGAATAAACAGACTATGCGTTATATTCGCCTACACGCAAAGAAAAAATATGGTTGAGGCAAACATAATCAAACAGCAACATATTATGATGAATTATATGGTTGCAGTCAAATCATATTATTGTTAATAGAAAAACAAACTTTAATTATCTGAGTTAATAATAATATTATCTACAAAAACAATTGACTTTGTTGTACCTAATCTTATTATTGTTAATATGACAACACTATTGTAAGATGTGACTAAAATATAATTGCGACTCACCATATAATGATGTAATATTATATTAATATTGTTAAATACGAGCACAGTATTATTTAATGTAATAATACTATTTTGTTTTTTAATCATATATTTATTGTAAAAACAGCTGTGCGTTAAATTCGAAATAAAAATAAATTAATATTATTGACATAAAATGTATATATAGAAATGTATACTTACACGACATACAGACATGTCTGTATAACGAGATACACAAATGTTTATATATTTTTATTCGCCAACCCTTTTTTAATACCTTATTTATCTATTAATTTATTTAACACCACCCGTGCACTACCGATAGCTTACAAACGAAATACCGAACTGTCAGATGTTTCTCAAAAAGATTATTTTTTTAAACTTAAAATAGTATGGTTTTGGATAACATTATATTGTTATTTACATCATATTATTTTTAAATAATAATACAAATTATGTTGTAGTCATAAATTTTTAACAAAACTGTATTGTTAAACTCTAACCATATGACGCTTTTTTATGAATGTGATAATGTCATTATTAAATTCAAACATTACTCTGTTTATCGTAACAAAATAAATGTTTAAAATAACAATAACTAGTTTTCAACGACCACACATTTGTTTCAGAGAACAGAATATTGTTTTCTCAACCATTCTGCAACCATATCTTTTCTTTGCGTGTACATACAAATATTTAGTATTGGTTATGTATATTTTTCCTTTATCAATAAAATAAGTCTTTGGTTTGCTTAGTCCCTATTTACACTATGCAAGTCTTATTGCTAAGCTGATTAGTTTATTAGTAGAGAGAGACGAGGGGAAAAGAAACGTTGCTGTTCCCCTCGTCTCTCTCTCTCTCCCTGAAACTAATCAGATTAGCAATAAGACTTGCACAGTGTGATTTTGGACTTAGTAAAATGTTCTTTATTGGTCGGCTGCTTTAGACAGAGTGAAAATTTTATACAATGTGATCTCTTCTTATAGTCAAAATTTTTAAATAAGCAATGTGACAAATTATTGGAATGCGAAATAAATATTTAATTATGATATTAAATAAGAAAGAGTATGTACGTTTGTTAAATAATAAAATACAAAGTTTTAATGCACATATATCGGGTGTTTTTTTAAGAGCTATAGAACTTTTAATTGAAATAAACCACAAGAAAATCGTTTTAATGTCCATCAATTTCGCTTTATTGGAAGGATAATCTTATGCCATTAATGTTTAAATATGATTTCGGGCATGTGGCCGCCGCGGCTGGCTCGAATAAAGCCAATTCTACAGGTCCAATTTTCAACCACTTTTTCGAGCATATGGGGCCGTATGTTGGCAATAACGCCACGAATATTGGCTTCCAAGTCCCCTAACGTTTCTGGTTTGTTGGCGTAGACGAGCGACTTCACATATCCCCAAAGAAAATAATCCAATGGTGTCAAATCACACGATCTTGGTGGCCAATTGACAGGTCCATTCCGCGAAATTATGCGCTCATCGAATGTTTCCTTCAATAAATCGATTGTGACGTGCGCTGTGTGGCATGTAGCGCCGTCTTGTTGGAGCCACAACTCATCCACATTCATGCCATCCAATTCGGGAAAAAAATAGTCGGTTAGTCGGCTCCAATTGCTGTGCACGGTGGCGAATCGATTCATTCGGGTCCTCTTCAACACTTTGCTCTACAGCGGCAATTGTTTCTTCGGTGCGCACTGTTCGACGTCTCTGCGGATGCGTATTATCACATAGAGTAAACGTAGTGCGAAAACGATCCATGGTTAACCGAATTAATTGCTCTGATGGACGATTATGTCGACCATAAAATGGACGGAGCTTGCGGTAAACTTCGCGAACTGAACTCTATAAGACATTTTTCTTTAAAAGGGGAGGTGTAGTGAAAATACACATGCATGCTTCGCTTGCATTATTTAATGCAAGTTATTCACCTTATGAAATATTCTTTCATTTTAATAAAGAATATCATATTTAAATGTAAAGAGTTGATGACTCCATGGATTCACATGACACCATGGATTGACAAATAAATTTGTGTATTTTCTCTTACCCTCAAATTCGCTTAGCTTTAAGATTTATATTAATAATTCATAACAATAAGCATGAAAATTATTTCAATAAAGAATCAATCGGTTTTTATTCTGGAGAGAAGATAAGCGTTTCATTTTTATTCCAGATAGGACATAATTTTTTGTCCATCATTTAAAAATAAAATAATAATGGCCGACTGATGAACTTTAATTTTCGTAAACAATTTTTTTACATAATCGAAAACAAAAAAGAATATAAACATTTTGATATGATAATTTTTGTTAATAATAAAAAAAGTAATATTTAAAATTTTTAAAATACAGAAAGGTATATATATTTACGAATATAAAGGATTTGTGTTGTGCAGTGCAGTGAAACACTCAATCCAATATCCTTCAAAATGTTGCGCACTTCCTGGGCATACTCCCTGAAAAGGGACGAATTGCTGAAATATCTAACTCGGTTCGAGCAAGATGCTACCGGCAACGTAGAAGACATACGTAAGCGATTAGCCAAATTTTTATCGCTAGAACACCCCGAAGAAAGATTACAACAACTCTTAGATTTACAAATGAAGCACGAAACCATATCCAGTGCCAATACACTCAAATTACCAACGGCCACTGAGACAGAGTATAACCACCACTCATTCCCATCAAAAATGGACGGTGGCGGTTTATCGACCATACTCATAGGAGATAATGGTAGTTTGGTCAATTATGCCAAATCATCAACACCCAACGAAGAACGTGTGACAGTCATTGAATTAGTACGAAAATGGGGCATAAAATACAACGGCGGTAAGGATCCTTTGGGTTTCATCGAACTTATAGAAGAGCTGGCAGAAATGTACGATGCACACTGTTACGAAGGTGGCCAAAAATGAAAAAAAAAATAGTTTTGAATTAAAAGGAACAAGTTGCTTGATTTTATGTGCAATATTCTAATTAAGTAAAATCAAAAATAATTCTTAAAAAAGGTTGATTTTTTAAAGAGTATTGATGATTCAAAGTCAACAGTTTTAGGTAAGTATGAAACGTTTTGAAAATATGGTAAGAACATCTACAAACTTTAACAGTTTAGATGCAAAAAAGTGTCGATATATCAGAACAATTTTTAATAAAACATAAAGGGAATATTGTTGTAATATGGTAACGTTACATTTTGCTATATTTTGTAACTCATATGCGATGTGCCGTTAATTATAGTGTAAATGAAAAAAAAAACATCTGTAAGTGAAAAAAGTACGAGTTAAGTGGACTATAGAAAAAAAGTATAAAAAGTATATTTTTCATACTTTCATATTATATTTCTACAAGTAAGTAGATTTAAAAATTTTTGAATTCCTGTCCACCTTTTTCCCCTAACAATTTAATTTTACAATTTTCAGTGACATATCAGGTTAAAATACGCACGTTTTTTGATATTTGGATTAAGCATAAAACATTAACTGCTAATTCAACATAAGTGGAAATTTTGTAAATAAAATAGAACTATCTAATAAAAAAGTTCTGAATGCAACTCAAGTGTATTTATATTTGAAATAAATTTTTGTTATATATGTACGTTGCGGCCCTACGCTCCTTACAGGAGTAAAAAGGAACCAATATACCAATATACTATATACATATATGCATAAATTGTGGTTTTTCCTATCATATTTATGACAGATTAAATTTGAAAACTATTAAATTCAAAATAAAAACAAGAAATAAAACTTCACTCTGTTTTAAAATACATAGCTTTGTACATCATAAAAGGCAGAAAGGAATCCTCAAATATACCCATTATTTAAAAGGAATTTAAAAAATGTGTTTTAAGATATTCTCCTCCCAATAAAATTGTAATATTAATCTTAAAATAAAATATTTTACCGGAATATTATCTCTGGTACAGGTCAAAATTTTTGGATTTAATAAAAATTTCGATTTCAAGGACATAACTCAATAAATGAAATTTTTGAGTTAATTATATAAATTTGTTAATAAAAATTTTGTTAATATAAATATATAAAATCTTAATATAATGTATACCTACAAACTGTAATTCATATTGTATTCATATCTTGTTAACTAAACTATTGAGAGAAAAATAAAATTTAATATTTTCATTGCGTGTAAACTAAAAATTTTAAACTCGTTTTCTGGCAAACTAATTTTTTTCAGTTATGACGTATTAGTAAATGAGCCTTGTTCTCTCATTTGCTGGAACATAATGAATTAAAATAAAAAAATAAAAGTTCAAATCGTTTCATTTACTGTAATTCTCATACATTAATATGGTGCCAAAACTCGGGACTCTATCCCTTGCTTGATAGAAAACAAAATATTATAAATTCAAGACAAGTTATCAAACGTCTTGACCACTTAATAAACTGTACTCCACATACGTGGATATAAATACATACGTCATTACAACATATTTACAGCATGCAGTTTATTTTATTTGTAGTAATTTTGAAATATTAGTTTAATTATATTTCTACAAATATAACCAAAACTTTACTTACTTTCGCTTATACAAAATGGAGCACATCTCAACTATAGTCGAATTGCAGCATAAGACATGTCGTCATCTGAAACGATTGTTAGAATCGTTCGAGACAAAGTCTACTTAATATATAACTAAAGGTTATATCCTTAGTCTTCTAGAAAAAGTTGAACAAACGTATAAAAACTTCAAACGAGACCACGAACAAATATGTGAATTGGCCCTGGAGAAGTCAATCGCCGAAAAAGATCTGCCTTATCTGAAGGATGACTATTATGAGTTTTCGAGCTTTATTTAACATTCAAAACAAAGCTTTCATATTTATCAACCGAACCCACCACATCACAAAGTCAAATGACAAGTACGTTTGTTTCGTCCAACACGCTACCAAAAATGTAAATACCAACTTTTAATGGCGACTACATTGAATTGATCCCATACCGTGACATATTTTTGACCTTGGTACACCAGAATCAGTCCCTCACAGGAATACAAAAATATTTTCACCTTAAAGGGTCGTGTAAGGGATCTCCTCTTGAGATTATAAATCAGTATCTGGCATCAGAAGGTAACTATGAAGCGGCGTGAAAAGCACTAGAAGAAAGGTTTCACAATACGAGAAAAATAACTGACCAAATATTCAAGATATTTGTAAGCATCCCACCGTTAGATGGTTCTTTTAAAAGTATAAAAGATTTAGTTGACACTACTCGTTCTTCAATATCATAACTAAATGCCCTTAACGTCGTGATCGGTGATGCAATGCTAATTTTCTTGATCAGCCAAAAACTAGACAGACAAAAAAAGGAATGGGAACAATCCATCAATTCTAGTACTACAATTCCTTCAATGACAAGTATGTTATATTTCTTAGAAATGGCTTTTAGAACTCTGGATTCGGTTGAAAAATCTTCCTCACCATTAATACGTGAAAAAACAACATGTGCAAAAAAGCCACCAAATAAAAAGTCATGTACGCTAATAAATACTTCGACTGTCGACACTGCTTCGTGCCCTTGCTACCAACATCGCATCCACTGTACAAATGTTTTAAATTTTCTTCGCTGCCTCCAGCAGGAAAAAAAAAATTATTAATCAACATACTGTGTGTCCGAACTGTTTACATACTGGACATTGCGCAAATCAATGTAAATCCTCTGCACGCTGACAAGAATGTAAAAAAATCATCACACTATTTTACATACTGCTTCAACAGAACATCAAAACATACATCAAACTAGGAATGTTAAAGTTACTACTGCTACTACTACAGAAAATGTTAATCAACAGTCAGCGCAGACCTTTACTCCAACCGAACATTACAGCTCGAACATTTCTTCGGTCAGAATTAACAGAAATAGTCACGTAGAGCTAGCTACAGCAAATGTTTTGATAAACTACAAAAAAGGTAAACATATCGTAAAAGCTCTTGTGGATCCAGGTTCTCAAGCATCATTCGTAACAACAGAACTATGTAATTTATTAAAATTAAACAAACAAAAAATAAACGACACAGCTGTAACTGGTATTGGAGCAAACAACAAAACATTAATTCATTATTATGTATCCCTACAGTTAATGTCATCGTATCACACAGACTTCTGTTTAGAACTTGATGCTCTGGTAATAAACAAACTAACCCATACGAACCATCAAATCTTAACAAAAATTATTTGCCAAATTTACAACAATATTTCGGATCAAAATTTTTACCTGAAATAAGAAATTGATATTTTATTGATTGAGATTTTACTAGATAATTCGTACAAATTTCCTAAAAGTGTCTATTTACAAGAAAGTCGTTTCGGATAAATCGTTTCTGGACCAACCGGAAAATGTTATACCAACCAGCAAGTAAACGTAAATAACTGTAGCTTGGAAAATCAACTACGACTTCATCATTATAAAGAAGAGAAGCGCTGAAAGCACAACCTCTGAAACTGCGTTTAGCGCAACCAAGTACCTCACGACGGCAGAATTAAAAAGAGCCAAGTTGATAGTAGTAAAGCAGTGTCAGCAGATTACATTTCACACCGAAATAAATTGTATTTTGAAGAAAAAACCAATTCCTGGTAATAGCAGGATTTCTAACCTTCAGCCTTTTCTCGACCATGATGGAATTCTTCGTGTGGGAAACAGAAAAAAATGCAGACTTGACTTTCCATAAAAAATATCCCATTTTATTATCTAAAAAATATCCCATTTCTTTTCTTATTTTTACAGATTTACATTTCAAAACCATTCATGGTGGTGTGCAATTAATGCAAGCATACGTCCTGACACATTATTGGATTCTATCTGCAAGAGCTATTGCTACCGCTGTAAAAAGGAAATATGTAATCTGTTTGAAGTATACTGCGACAGTTTCAGAGCAAATCATGGGTAATCTGCCATCAGTGCGCATACAGCCCGCAAGGCCATTTAAGCATAGTGGATTAGACTATGCCGGCCGTATTACCCTAAACCAATAAAATTTGCAGAAAAGTTCAACAAGCAAGGGATATATATGTCTTTTCATATGCATGTGCGCCAAAGCAATGCATCTGGAAGTCGTGTCTAGTCTCACTATCGATGCCTTCTTGGCCGCCTTTAGGCGATTCATCTCTCGGAGAGGACCTTGCATTGACTTATATTCAGATTGTAGAACCACATTTGTAGGAGCCTCCAAAGAGCTGTATGCTATACATAACCGATCTAGAACTATCAACTCTTTTGTGTCAAATTGAAAGCTGCTTGAATTCCAGGCGACTAAGACCGCTTTCAAACGACCCATCTGATTTCAGCGTTTTGACGCCTGCTCATTTTTTGGTTGGCGAGCCCACAACCTGCATACCCGAAGAAGATCTGATCGATACCAGTATCGACTGTTTGACAGGATGGAAACAAGTTGGCAACGCTGATCAAAGGAGTACCTCTGCGGCCTGCAGTCCAGGCCTAAATGGAATGCTATTCAAAGAGAGGCACAGGTTGGTGATATTGTACTGGTATTACATGAGCGGTTTTTGCCTAGTTCATGGCCACTAGCCAGAGTGGAAAAAAATCATCCAGGTCCAGATAGACATGTTCGTGTCGTCACATTATATTTCAACAGACAAATACGTAAAACGTCCTATAGCTAAAATCTGCTTTCTTCACAGCAATGATGACATATCACACCATTCTACTATTGCCGATGAAAGCTTTGAGCGGAATTAAGAACAATCGTTCTTAGTGGGAGAAAATTTATGGGACATATTGTACAATCTATCCCATATCTTAACTATTGTTATTTGCCCTCGACCCATGTAGTAATGTATATTAACTCAGAATCTCTCTCAGTAATTATATTGATTTTGCTCTCGTTATCATATTAAAATAAGTTTAAATATATATAAAAGCAGTTAACTTTTATGTACTTAGCGTGTAAAACAAAACTTATAATATTATAAAAAACAGCAGGTAGAAAATCATACCATCCATTGTATGATCTTCTCATTGCTTTTAGCTTTTGAAAAATTATTACGCATTACATTGTCGCCTGCACGAAGTATGCATGGTTTAAATTAAAGAGAAATGAAATTAAAAAGTAGAAATATAAGATCACAGTAAATTTAGGGGAAATAATTTTAATGAATTTAAAAATTAAAAAAAAATGAATTAAAATAAAAAAATTAAAGTTCAAATCGTTTCATTTACTGAAATTCTCATACAGTTATTCTTCTCTCAAGAGCTGGGTATATCTACAAGATATTTTTATGAAATTTTTACAAAATATAAAGCACAATGTGAAGATCAACTGTCTTTCCCACAATATCGACAAGAAAAATTCCATACTATATTTATATTAAACACAATAATAAAAAACGAAAGAAATTTTATTGTGGGACAACTACTGCTTTATCATGTCAAGAATCCCGTTTTTTTAGTTGTGAAGTTTTTGCAGCAAATGAACGATATTTTGAGCTTGGCAGTTTAAATTTTGTCATAAAGTAAAGGCATTTAGCTGTAATTATTACACGAAATTATTTTAAGTTAGAATTTGGATATTTTTAATACATTATTTAGTGCCAGGACATATGGGAAGGACACTAGTCCTTGAAATTTAAATGGTCAAACTGTGAAGTGTGATGTATATCATATTTTTTATATATAATGTACATTTAATTCATTATAAGTGAAGGAAATATTTTTTTCTCCTTATTACTTTTTTGAAAAAGGATATTTTTGAGGTATGCGTATCCTTCCTCTGAAATGAACGAAATTTTGAAGAAGCATTTTATATGTTAAAGTTATTATATTTACAAAATTTCATTAAGTTACAATTATTTTTATGTCTGTTATGGTAATCTTTTATATCAGGATATATGGGAAGGACACGAATCCTTGAAAATTAAATGACTAAATTTCAGGTGTGGTTATATTTTACCAATTAAAACATGTGCGCCAAGTTTTATTTCCTTACGATAACTCCTTCTATTTTTGGCCGCTCGTTATATGAACTCGCGACACTGTGCGACGCGGATGTAAACCAGCTTCCCTGGATCATGCAGGAACTTTTACGAGAGAGAGCTCTCACTTGGTTCAGGAATAATGATAATTACTAGGAACAGTGGACCCGATTTAAAGAGGATTTTATGCATTTTTCCTTCCTCCGCACTATTTCGAAAAGCTCGAAGATGAAATTCGAAAGAGAACTCAATGTCCTAGTGAGGCATTTAAAGATTATTTACTGGCGCTCCAAAATCTGATGAGACCCACCAATCTAACGGAGAAACAAAAGCTGGAGAGAATCTTCCGGAATGCCCAGCCAGAATACCAGTGGTACATTCGTCGAAGCGATTTTACGAATCTGAGCGAATTGGTCCAACTAACCGATGATTTGGAAAGCATAGCACCAACGAATGGCCCCATTAGGCCAGCCTAACCCCATGATTTTTACTCAACTACAACTTACACATATCCACCATAAAAACAAAACTGTTTTAAGATGGGAAGAAGAAAAACTAAAAGCTCTGATACAGATAAAAGGCATTTAATCACAGCAATAGTCGACATAGGTGCCACAAAAAGTTTAATTTTACCTAGGCTGGCTAAACGGCTGGAGAAGTAGCCCAAATACGTCCCAACTAGTTTCGGGGTATTCTTGGCGGACAGCTCCAAGAAACTTATTACGGAAGAAATAGGACTCAATGTAACCGTTGGAAATAAAACCACATGGTGCGATTTTATGGTAATAAAAGAGGCACTCGAGGACCTGATCCTTGGGCTCGATGCTCTAAAAAAACTTAACACTAGCTTCAAATGTGCTGGACTGGTAGCACATTATGAACCCACGAATCCAAGACGTCCCACGCAGAATGACTATACCGGCAAAGATAATACAAAGGTAAGCGGCATAACTTCATTAAACGTAAGTCCTATAGGTGGTAGTACGGCTTAAGCTGCGGCAGACAACCCTACGATATACCAAGCAAAGATTGCTAGATTTTTGACCAAAAAGTTACTTATATTCGACAAGATTCAGGGTTGCTCCAATATTGCAGAACACAAAATCGTGATGAAAAACGAACGTCCTATTAAATTGAGATACGCCCAGCGAAACCATGCTATGCAGGCCCTTATCGATGAAGAAGTGAACGAGCTGATTGCCCAGGGTTGCATCGAGCCTTCGCGAAATCATTATAGCTTTCCAATTACGCTAGTCAAGAAGAAGAATGGCGAATGGAGAGTATGCACGAACTTTAGGCAACTAAATGCTCGTTCAATTGCAGATGCATACCCCTTGCCTCGCATTGATACAATCCTCGACAGACTCCGAAATTCAAAATTCATAAGTAGCCTCGATTTAAAAGATGGATTCTGGCAGATTGCGCTAGCAGAGGAATATACAGTGGTTGCAGTAACCGGTAGAGTATTGTATCAATGGCGTGTTATGCCGTTTGGTCTTCAGTCGGCCCCAGCCACGTTCCAACGAGCACTGGATAGTGTCATTGGACCTGAGATGGAACCCCACGCGTGTGCATATTTAGACGATATAATTGTTATTAGGGCTTCGGTCGAAAAACATTTGAAAAATCTAAGGGAGGTATTCCGTCGGTTGCGCGCTGCCAATTTAAAATTGAATCCGGAAAAATGTGAATTTTTCAAGACCGAGAACAAATATCTCGGACACGTCATTACTCGAGATAGAATCCAGACAGACCCAGAAAAAGTCGCCGCAGTCGCCAATATGGCACCACCAACAAACGTAAAGGAAGTACGAAGGTTTTTGGGGTAACCTCCTGGTATCGCCGCTTTGTGCCCGAATTTGCCATAATCTCCAAACCATTAACCCAACTACTCTAAAATGGCAAATATTGGAAATGGGAGGAAACACAGCAGGAAGCATTTGAGCTATTAAAAACCAGACTGACGGAGGCCCCTGTTCTAGCTTGCCCTGACTTCACCAAGACATTCATACTACAAACCGATGCCAGCAAACACGGATTAGGGGTCGTATTGACTTAAAAATCCAAGCAAGTTATAGCATATGCAAGCAGGCACCTCATCGCGGACGAAAAAAATTATTTCGCCACTGAAAAGGAATGCTTGGCGATCATCTGTGGTATCCGCGCAATGGGACCATGATTGGAAGCATACAGGTTCGTGGTGGTTACCGATCACTTATCTCTTAAATGGTTAAACAACATCTATAACCCAACAGGTAGACTCCCCGGTGGGTATTAGAGCTACAACAACATCAATTCTCCATTCAATATCGCAAGGAGAAGAAAAATGTTTGTGGCCGATGCCTTGTCACGAGAACCATTAGACACCTTAAATTTTGCACGAATCTCGAACACCAAAGAATGCCGCTGGGTGCGCTGATTTCGTCGGACCCCTGCCCCGAACTAAGCATTGGAACACAACTCTGTTGGTATTTTTTGAACGTTTCTCAAAGTGGTGTGAGCTGGTGCCAG